>MU184023.1:95125-162747 GCA_016904865.1 Pissodes strobi
AAAAAGATGCACACAGAAGATACATGGGAAATCAGTCACGGGAGAATATGTTGTTTTTAGTGATCTCAGGTCTACATGTAAGAGTGAAGCCAGACGTTGTTTTGTGGAATATATAAGGAACGTAGAGCGAAGTATCATCGCCGACCCCAGATTTTTCTGGAGGTTTGTAAGGGGTAGGATCAAGCAGGGCGGTCTACCAAAGAATGTCAGTTTTGATGATGCTACTGGGTGTTCTGGTCAGGAGCGGGTGGATCTGTTTGCAACTTATTTTGCTTCTGTGTACGATCAGCAGACTGTTCATTGCTCGGATTTAGATACTGATATCCAAAACTCCATTAACTTAGGATCGATGAGTCTGGGAATTTCGGAGGTTCTGGAGAAGCTTGAGGGTTTGGATCTCAAAAAAGGGCCAGGGCCTGATGGTGTTCCACCGAAAATTTAAAAAATCTGTGTTTTCTCCTTCGCACGGCCTCTATGGTTGCTCTTCGACAAATCTTTAAGATCGGGTATTTTTCCAGATTCCTGGAAGCTGTCTTTTGTAACTCCTATTTACAAGGGTGATGGAGACAGAAATGTTGTGAATAATTATAAGCCTATAACTAAGCTCTCTATTATCCCTAAGGTGTTTGAGAGCCTCATTACAGACTACTTGAGTTTTTCTTTTAGGGGCATTTTGACACCATACCAGCACGGTTTTCTGGCAGGCCGTTCAGTGATGACTAACTTATTGTCATATCATACATACCTTGTCGGTGCCTTGGAGGGGGGGTATATGGTCGATTCTGCCTATACCGATTTCTCCAAGGCATTTGACAGGGTAAATCATGCTATGAAATCCAAGCTGAAGCGGTATGGTGTACATGGTAGTCTGTACGATTGGATTTACTCATACCTGGCAGGTAGAGAGCAGCGAGTGAGAATAGATGGCGTCACCTCTCGGGTTATTAGGGTAAGTTCAGGAGTTCCCCAGGGGGCCCTATTGCACCTTTATTGTTCAGTATTTTTATTACCGATGTTACTGATTGTTTCAGAAATTCCAAAATATTACTTTATGCTGATGATCTCAAGATTTACTTAAGAATAAAAAAATGTACATGACACTGCTTTGATCCAGAGGGACTTGGACCGCTTTTGTGACTGGTGTAGTGAGAATGAGCTCTCTTTGAATTCATCTAAGTGTAAGTTTATTCAGTTTGGTAGATTGAGAGATGATGTTGAGCCTGAATACTTTATAGATGGGAATAAGATTGACAGGGCTGATGTTAGGGATTTGGGTGTGCTTTTTGATGGGAGGCTAACTTATTCAGCATATTGATTCAATTTGTAATAGGGCCTTGCGAATGCTGGGATTTATAAAGAGAAAAACCCGTGACTTTACTAGTAGTAGTAGTAGTAGTAGTAGTAGTTTTTTTTTTTTTTTTTAAGGCGATGAGGAATCTTGCAAAGATGCCGGCCCTGATGGTCTGCCGAGCATGCACGATTCTAACCTCTCTAGAGGTCAGCCTACGTACTAAACCCCCCCGCCATTATCGAAGTATCCCCCTGGGACTACCGTCAGGCATTACTTCAGTGGGGTCGACACTTGATTGATGTTACAGGTTTTTTTTTCCAGTTCTACTACTTCTTCTACCTTTCGTTTTCTCTTTTCTTTTTTTTTATTCGTTTTTGTCAGGTTTCCATTTCTCGGCATTTTGTATTCAGCACTCTTACGACCATTGTATCTACTGCTCCCCAGGTAAGTTCGCTTTCTAACATTTTATGCACAATATTTTCAGGTGTTATCCGACCCAGTACCGTTTCTGCTTCTCTTCTCTCCTCAACCCACCTTACGCATTCGAAGAAGGTATGCTCTGTTGTATCCGGGAGGTTACAATAAATACAATTATTATTTTCTTTTATCTTAAAACGATGAAAGTATGCGTTGAAACAACCATGTCCCGTTAGGAACTGCGTGAGGTAGTAGTTTACCTGTCCGTGTTTCCTGTTTACCCATGGTCTAATGTCAGGTACGAGTCTTTTGGTCCAGTTTGCTTTTCCATCGTCTTCTTCCCATCTTCGTTGCCATTGATCCATTATTGTGCTATTGGTTGCTTTACTGTCCTGTCCTTGGTTAAGCATTACCTTTTCCTCAACGAGCAAGTCAATAGGAGGGATTTTCGCTATGACTACCAGTGCCTTTGTGGACGTGGTCCTGAATGCGCTAGCAATCCTAATGACAGTTTTCCTCTGTACTCCAGTTAGTATATTCCTGTAGTGCTGTTTTTTCACGGCTCTTTGCCATATTACTGCTCCATAGAGTACTATAGAGTTTGCCACGGCGTACAGAATTCGTCTTGTACCTTCCTTGGGACCTCCTAGGTTCGGCATGATGCGGCCGAGATTAGCGATTGCCTTGCAAGCCTTTTCCGCTGTTTTTCTTATATGGTGGCCCATGTACATGTTTCTATCTAAGTAGATCCCTAGGTACTTTATACTCTCCTGGCTAGTGATTTCTGTATTATCTACATGCACAGTAATGCTTTTTATTTTTCTGCCTGCTGCCAGTAGGACTACTTCCGTTTTCTGTGCTGCTATACGTAATTTTTGTTGGTCCATCCATTTAAGTACGTCTGCTATCACTTTATTTGCTATACTTTGCAGCAATTCTGCTGTTTTTCCCACCACCAGGATGGCCAAGTCGTCAGCATACCCAATAAGTTTGACTCCATATGGCACGGGGATCTTGAATACTCCATCATAATACAGATTCCATAATGTTGGCCCTATCACGGAACCCTGGGGAACACCACATGTCATTCTCATTTGTTTTCCACTTCCAACATGCAGGATTCGATCTTCCAAATAGCTACTGATTAGGTTATATAGGTATGGCACGACCTTTCTTCGCCGTAGTTCCTTTAGAATGCCTTCCCACGGGGCGGTGTTGAAAGCATTTTTTACGTCGAGCGTTATTAGCGCGCATCTTTTCCGTTCTACCCTTTCATTCGCTTCATCCGCTATTTTCTGCACCCTTTTAAGCGCATGGATCGTTGAGCGTCCCTCTCGGAAACCGTATTGCTCAGGGGCCAAGCTGCCAGTTCTTTCTATCTCTTGTTTGAGTCTGTCTGTTATCATTTGCTCAAATAGTTTGCCCATGACATTTAGCACGCATATCGGTCTGTAGGCCTTCTCGTTCGAATTTTTGCTTTCTTTTTCAATGAGTACCAGTCTGGCCTGCTTCCACTCCTCGGGGAATACTCCAGTGACCAAAAACCTGTTTAATAAATCTAGTATTCTTTGTGGGTACTCATTGACCACTGCCTTAATCACTTCTGGTGGAAGTCCATCCGGCCCATTTGCCTTTTTAACCTTAATACGCGTGTTCGCATTAATGAGCTCTTTGAGAGAAAATAGGGGAATTTCTGCATTTAATCTGTTCCACTTAGTCACATTGTTTACTGGGAATAATTTTTTAGCTATTTGCATCTGCTTCTAGTCCGTCAGGTGTGATGGCGGTTTGGATTTCAGCTTGTTTGTGACGATTTGGTACCCTTTACCCCAGACGTCTTCTTCCACTTCTTCAATCACCTGTTTCCAGGATGCAGTCTTGGCCTTTAGGATTGTCCTTTTTAGTTCTCTTCGACTCTCTTTATATGCCTCTGAGCATAAGATTTTTTGAGTAGTATTATTAGCTTTGTTTGCTCGAACCATGGCTCTTCTTCGGAGGTTACATTCCTTTCTTTTTGTGGCTACCTCGTCGGTCCACCAGTACACCGGTCTCTTGTTTGATTTATAGTTTTTTTTTGGGAGGGTCTTATCACACGCTGTGGTAATGCGCTCTGTTAACTGTTCCGCTGTAGTCATATTCGCAGTTCGGAATTCATGGTCAACTTCTTGCAATAGAGCCCCCATATTTTCCTTTTTAATCCTCCATCCTTTGCGTATATTTGGTTGTACTTGACATCTGAAGTTTTCTTTTATATCGTAGGTGATATTCCTATGTAAGCTAAGATTTTCCTCTTCTAGCACTTCCCAGTGTTCCAGAGATCTGCCAAGTTTTTCGGTACTAAATGTGATGTCTATAATGGATCCGTATTGATTTCTTACGATAGTTGGGGTATTTCCCTGGTTGTGAATGGATAGGTTCTCCTCTGCCAACCATTCTGATACCAACTCCCCTCTTCTATCCTCTATATTTGAGCCCCATATAAATGCTTTTGCATTAAAGTCTCCTCCTACGAGGATTTCTTTCTGCTGTTTTTTCATGTCTCTTCTAAGACAGTTTAAGAAGTCCGTGTAGGTTTGCAGATCTACATTTGGGGAAATATAACAGCTGTATATAATCATCTTGTCTAACTCTATCCATACAAAACCTGGTCCGTTACCCATATCCAGTACCTTAATCTGCTTGTTTACCACTGTGATGGCTGCGTCTAGATTTTCCTCTGTATACCAGTGACCCCTTGTGACCTTTTTCCTATTTGGCTCTGATAAAATTATGATATCTACTTTCTTATCTTCTATCGTTTTATATAGTAGGTCCATCGCCTCTCGTCCCCTATCTATGTTGACTTGTAGTATTTTCATATTGGTGATGATTTCTAGAAGACGCTAGTAGTAGTAGTAGTAGTAGTAGTAGTAGTAGTAGTAGTAAGGGTGGGGGGCCGAAGCCCGGTAAGAGGCCTATAAGTCCCTTTTCACCATCCCCGATCCGCCCTCCCCTACCTGGCTACTTCCAACACTCGGCCGGCACTGAAACGGCCCGTCACCTTGATAAAGGTGAGGACGTCCTCCCAGTTCAGATCCTTTAGATCTTCCCGAGCAAGTGTTGGTGCTCCCAGTATCTTCCTCCTTAGGCGACTCCACCTATCACAAATTCCTATATAGTGGTATGAGGACTCCTCACGCCGATAAAGTACAGGTGTCTGTTTAGGCTTCCATGCCCAGTCAGAATACCTACCAAGTTCCTGATGTCCTCTCGGCTCTTTTTTGCAGTCGCTTTGCTCTGGATCCGTCAGGATTTAGTATCATTTCCTTGGCTTGTCTGCATCCTTCTTTTCCTCTCCAATTGTGCTTTGTCTTGTTCCAGGCCTAACTTTTATTCAGCATATTGATTGATGTAACACACATCTGGAATTCAACCCTGAAAAAAACCCGGAGAGTCAAAGCCTTTGACCAGGTGTGGCACAAATCACTCATGGACAAACTCTCAGCTTATGGCTTTCCACCGGCTCTACATAAACTATTGTCTAGTTTTTGGGATAAAAGGAGTATTCAGGTCGCCAGCGATGGTATCTCGTCCGAGCCATTTGCCATCAATGCAGGTGTTCCGCAGGGCTCGGTTTTGTCTCCAACTTTGTTCCTGCTGCACATAAATGACCTACTAAAGCTTACTGAAAACTCCATTTACAACTATGCAGATGATAGCAGTCTTGTGTCGTCCTTTTCTTCTGACAAACCATTATCATCGGCCACTCTGGGACAACTAAGAAGACAACAGGCTGACTCAATTAATCGAGACTTAAACACAATTCTTGAATAGGGATCCAACAATCTGGTAACCTTCAATGCCAAAAAACACAGACTGCTGTGTTCTCCCGGAGAAAAATTAAGGGAAACTACCTTGACATCATCATGGAGGAGGAAATCCTATCTCCATGCTCCAATCTTTCGCTTCTTGGAATAACCGCAACCACTAAGTTTTCATGGGGTGAGCATATCCGAGGTCTCGCCAAGTGTGCCTCTCAAAAACTGGATGTACTTTTCCGTGCCAAAAAAAACTTCAGCTCCCATCAGCTGCTTACACTCTATAAAGCGCATATCAGACCTACTCTGGAGTATTGCTCTCACATTTGGAGTTCTGCTCCCAAATATACTCTAGCGCTCTTAGACTCCATCCAGAATCGAGCTGTTAGACTTATCAACGATGAAACACTGACTCGTTCCCTTCACAGCTTGGAACATAGGCGGATGGTGGGTGATCTCTCCCTTTGTTACCGACATTATCACGGAAGGTGTTCGACTGAACTGACCACTCTGATTACCTCCAGTGCCAGATTTGTTCGTTCCACACGACGAGCTAGAAGCTCTCATCCATATGCCCTTGAAGAGAGCAGACCCAGAACCAGCCTCTACCAAAATTCTTTCTTCAGGCGTGTGACGAGTATCTGGAACTCCTTACCAACCGAATTATTCCCTGTTGGCTACAGTCTAAACATCTTTCCTCCTCGCCGTTTCCTACTTACAGTGTCCATTAGAGCAACGCCTTTGCAAGAAGACTGGGGAAAAAATAATAATAATATATTTGTATTTAATCTTAAGAAAAAATTGACACAATTACTGTCCCTAATATCGACGGAAACTTTTTGGCAAGTAATTGAGAAAATTATGGCAGTGCTTCTATCTATCATAACCCAAACTAACCCAAAGGGAGTTAGTTAAGAACAGGTAAAGACAGAGTCCCGCTGTTTTCAGTAATCTAATAATCGACTGAAATATGTAACACACATATCAATTTACCAGCCAGCTCTGAAAGACCGCTGACAGTATCATCAATAATACAAACTATCAAAATAATCAAAACTTGTACGTGTACCTGTGCCTAAAAATCAATAATTAATTACGTGAAACGTTATATCAATTTAGTATCATTAACAACATCAAATACGGAATCCGTCATAATAACAAAAGTCATTAATCTAAGCCAAGGTTAATGTAAACTAACAACCAATCAATATTTCCTTAGGATAAATGGCCAACAATTAATTATAAAAATTCCTCGATCTGACTTAATGTTTATCTTTCCTGCTTTTTTTTTAATTCATTAATATTACTTCAAATCTTCACTGAAAAAATATGAGTTGAAATGTATGCGTTGGCGGTTGGAATCTCTCTAGGGATAGTGGATATTTTATATTACTAGACAGTAATTAATTATAGTATTTAAGGCTATTTAAATTAAAAGTACCAAGACGACCATCTTTGAAAACCATCTTTGGTTTTTGCAACTGAACTCACTACTACGATAATATTCTGGGATTTACCTCAGGACTCAGACACCGCGAAAATAACGCACCTCACCATGGGGGTATGAAAATGCAGCAAAGAACAGGGAGACATGGAAGCGGATGAGAGAGATCTATGTCCAGGAGTGGATTGATATGGGTTGAGGAAGAAAAAGAAGAAGATTTCATCTTGTACTGGATTAATTGTTTGAAAGTAAATATGTATTTCTGATTTATCAATTATTATGTTTTATAAATTAATTTAAATAATCTCGCTTTAAAGGATATATAAATTATATATATTTTTTTTAAATCTAACTATTGTTTCGAATTTAAATCGCATTGTTTTTAGTATTTCCGATTTATTTCAATAACTATCCTGGTTTCAGGTTGCTTACGCAAAACTTTATTTCAATCCAGTCGATTTCCATAATAAAATTGGAATTAGGAATTATCGTTTCCTCAATAAACACGGATGTTTAGGTAATCTATATTGTCCGTGTCCAGAATATGACGTCGGAAGTTATCTTTAGGCCTAGTTTTACACCGGAAATTTATTCGTGGCTTTGGATGTTCACTTTTAACACCTTAAATTTTGAAAGCTATTCGGACCTATATTTATACTTTATGAGAATCACGTCTGAAGATTCTACAGAAATAGTAAATGTGATTATCTTTTCCCACTATCAAGTTCCGTATTGTTGTACCTGAATATGGAATTAAATCAAAATTGTAATAGTCCAAGTCGGGGTGGGACGCCACCAAGTTTACTTTTCTTGGCAAGCCCTATCGATGTTTATTCGGACACAGTAAAAAAAACTTGGAAATAAAAGAAACTAAGTTCAAATTCAAATTAAGTAAATAATTACCTGACGAAGTCTACGCTACCTGCTCGGTTATCATTCAAAATCTACATTCTCAAATACACCCTAAATAATACCAAGCATGTGAGGCCAATACTTTATTTTAAAATAGAAAAATAGAGCAAGCTCCTCTAGCCTATTAAGTAAATTACTATTTACAGTTATTGACTACTAGACACACCCTCTTGTCAACCTGATAGCCAAAATCGAAAGTTTGAAAGGTGTCAAGCGAAAAGGTTATAAACAATACAGAAAATTCCAACCCCTTGTCAACCTGTCAGCCTAATTTAAAATTTGAGAGGTGTCAAATAAAAGGTTATAAAATTTTGAAAGTTCACTTCTTCGAAACGCTCTGCTGCCAGCTGCAACCTAGACGCTGATAGAAATACCGAATTTATCACATAGACTATACTAAGTTCATTTAACTCGGTTAGTATAGCCTTTCCAAAAGCCCGAGTTGCAAGTTTTAACCAGAGAACGTATTCCTCAAAAAGCAATGTTATGATCTATTGTCAAAGCCCAATTAAAGTAAAAAGGTAATAAAATGAATAAACTTCCTCGGGTATAATATTTACTAGATATTATCCATAAATCTAGCACCCGTAAGAAGTAAATAATGTTTCTAGGCCGGCGTAGTAACACTTCACAAAAGGTATTTAATATATATACTCTAATGGATTATGCCATTACTTACTAAAGAAATTAATAAAGCGTTTTAGGAAAATGTTTGGGTACTAAATTCTGTTTAGATTTAAAAGTCTCTGCAAAGTAGTAAATATTTCTGGCACAATAGTGCTGTCTAAACGTGATAGTATGTATAAAATTAGACTTATCTTGAAGAACGAACTCCTGTAATGTATATCCGAGAATTGGCCATCATCCTTCTCTGTATGTCAAACAGTCCAGATTAATCAGGTTCCAGGTAATATTGGCTCTTCCTACCCTACAGGGAAAGAGCCATAGAACCCCGCAACAAAGCGCTACCGGAATTCCGCTGTAGAATTCAGGTACTAAAACCCAGCTCCAAAAACCCTAAAAGCGTAAATCAATCCATAATAACAACATAACATGAAATTTACAAAATTGCCAAAACTCGGCCCTACTTGAAATTCTACATTCAAAACAACTTAAAACAGCTTACCCATAACTAGGGGTTTACCAAAACCTTCCTGGGTATCTTGAAAGGATCAACGGTCTATATTGCCATTACGGGAGTTGCTAGAAATTTCTTCACACGCAACCCTCGAGAGTCTCAAACGGCTTCCAGTCTACTTCATTTACGAAATAAAATACTACTCGAGGACTACCTCTTAACCCAAGGAATTTTCTTTGGATAATGAATAAACAAAAGCCTTACAAAATCAACAGCAACAGATTTCTTCTGTTTTCTCTCCTCCTACTGGATCAAATAGCAGAAACAAATCTGTAAACACGTCAAAGCTATCGGCTGACATTCAACTAAAAATCCTTAAATGTCAATTAAAATACTGCTTGTCATAAACCTTGACAGGTACGAACTTATCGAGAAAAGACAATAGAGATGATTTACCAATCGATATTCCTTCCTAAAATGACCTTTACAAATAAGAGAATTTCCACCCGTAACAAACGTATCATTTATCTAAATTTTATACAAAAAATCCAGTATGATTAAGGGAGGCGATCTGGGTGATCACGCAGTGGGACCTAGAAGTGGAAAATTTAATAAAAAAATAAAGACCAGTTGTCATTCACTATAGCAAACCTTGCCTGTCAATTCACCTCTCTGGAAATCGTTCTGAGATATGTTTCCTGACGTTTCCGCTGAAGTGAGCTGGTTCATCCAGCTGAAGCTACATATTATGTTGTCTTACAAACCAAGAAAAAAAAAGACATGTTATTTTAAGAATAACAGGATTTATTTACAAAAATATTCATGAAAATACATTTATATTAAGTCTTTTGTACATAACTTTTTTGTAGATGCTGACTCTCGTTTATATTCCTGATCACTGTCTCTCATAAGAAACCAACAATAATTTCCCATCATTGCTGGATCCCATCTGCCTTGATAGCGTTGCTCCATTGTTAGTATGTCCTGGTGGAACCTTTCTCCTTGCTTGTCACTAACCGCACTCAAATTTTCTGGGACAAAATTTAAAAGGGAGTGCAAGAAGTGTATTTTAAGAGACATGCGACAGTCTATTTTGCAGTAGCTTTCACGTTTCCTAAACACACAGAAACAATTCTTTAAAAGAGTTCCACTCAGCTGATTCAACATCACTTCATGTTTTATCAAACTGTTGATCTTTTAGTAGTTTTCTAATTTGTGGCATCAGTTAGTTTAGGAAAAATTTGTTTAAGGCATTTGAACATATCTCCTTCCCTATCAATCCCAGTTTAAGGTGTAATGGAGGTAACAGAATTATTTTAGGATCAATAGGAGGTATATTCTTTACGTTAGCTTGGCCTATATATTGATCTCTTGGAAGCCATTATTTTATTTGGTAATGGTTCTGTGCTGCTACTGTCCCAAAGGCAAAAAAAAACACAAGCAGTACATCCTGAAGCCCTAATAATAGTCCTATGACTTTTAGGTCACCACATATTTGCCACTTATACGTATCACAGCTTATTACATTTAGAATAAGTGACATACTTCCGTATATTTTCTTCATGACAACTGCATGTGCACAAGGAATAGTGGGTCTTTTGTATGCCATTATGGAGCAGAACTACTTTTAAACTTATTTTAGAAGCATTCGTCCGGGTTATCTGGAAATCCTAATTTTCCCATAACACTATATGGATTAACACAAACACACATTTTATCCTGCATAGTAAAAA
Source organism: Pissodes strobi (assembly GCA_016904865.1). NCBI lineage: Eukaryota > Metazoa > Arthropoda > Insecta > Coleoptera > Curculionidae > Pissodes > Pissodes strobi. The sequence continues at coordinate 105,798 of MU184023.1, forward strand.
CGAGAATAGCTTCTGGTTGCGTTCCTTTGGATGCAGTGGCTAGTAAATTAATTGTTGTAATCTAGCACCTAATAGTTCAGCATACTCTTTGGACAAGTGGAAGTCTCGAACTAGATTATTTTATTCAGCTTGATCGATTAAATGGGGTGCTTTTTCTTCACTTTCTAGAAAATAAGAACCGTCCTCTTCTGATACATTATCGGGTTCTGCTTCATCATCATACGTTTTTAAATCTTCCTCCCAATGTGTCGGGGGCCCTGGAACTGGTAAACTTTCTTCATGAAGAACCGGTTTTATTGTTGAGGGAATATCCGGATATTAAATATGATGTTTGCTCATTCTTGAAATACAAGACACTTTTATCGTCCAAAAGTAACAGTGGTTGAAATGATTTGTTGGTTCTCGCCAAATTTTTTGAACTGCAAAAGGCATGGAAGAGCGTTTATCATTTAACCGGTTACTTAGATTTGCTGCACAGGTTTAGCAACATATGTGAGGAGCTCTGTTCCGATCATGCTCTACAATATGTTTTCATCGCACTCTACCTTAAACGCCCCCAAGCCAAGACTCTTACCCACCATACCCAACACCAACACTATCACGGCAGAAGTTAAGTTTCATCACCGTGATATTCGTAAAATCCTCAAGCCGACCAGACGGAATACCTGCTATCGTGTTAAAGAACTGAGCCAACGAACTAACACCCATTTTCCCTTTTTTCTCTGTCTTACCGAAAATGGTTCTTGAAAAGTTGCTCGAGTTCTGTGCCAAAAAAAAAGCAAAAAAAACCAAGCCCTCAAGCTATCGCCCAATTGTCATGCTTTCAATAATCTCCAAAGTCATGAAACGTGTAGTGAAACAGCAACTGCCCAAGTACCTCGAGACCAAAAGGATAATTAGTGATAACCAATACGACTTTCGCAAGGAGAGGTCGACAGGAGATAATATTGGCCAATGTCACTTATATATGGAGTAGAGCAATTGAGAACTACGGACAGTCTCGAGCGATTGCGTTGAATACTTCGAAGGCATTCGACAGAGTTTGGCATGACTAATTGCTCAAACAAATTGCCGTCCTTCAGACTGCCAGCGCCTCTCTGCAGCTGGCTTGCCAGTTTCTTTAAGAGGCGCTGTCTGCACGTTGCAGTTGATGGACACATCTCAGACACATTCACCATTAATGCGAACGTGCCTCAGAGCGCAATACTTTCACCAACTTTGCCCCTCATTTATATTAATGACTTACTGACCGAAACCAATAATCCTGTTTACAGTTTTGCAGATGACAGTACCCTCGTCTTCCAATTTAGATCAGAAAAACCTTTACCAGTGACTGAGAATCATCACCGCAGGCAGGAGCAAATTACAACAATTAATCAAGATATGGAGAAAGTTCGAACTTGGGGCGATAGGAATTTGATCCAGTTCAATGCAGCAAAAATCCAAGAAGTGACGTTTACCAAAAAAGCTAATACGGCGGGCCCTGAGATCATGGCAGGATCGACCATTCCTCATCCTCGCAAATTGAACTACCGGGTGTCTCGATCAACGGCAATATGACCGCATTTATTTATTTTTCTCCAACCACACCTCAAGAAGTGGATGAATCGAATCCATGAAAAACAGGAGGGCTGCTGGTGAGGATGGAACATAATGGCTCAGTTACCAATGGATGCCATTGTTGCGTTGTCCTTCGCCATTGACGGGGATTTTTCCGTCTAGCCTGAAAGTTGCCAGAGTCATTCCCCTCTTCAAGGGAGGTGACCATAGTTCCCCGTCAAATTATAGGCCGATTTCTCTTATTTCCACACTATCGAAACTGGTTGAAACCCTTGCTCGTAAACGAATTACATATTTCCTAGTTAAACACAAGATAATAAATCAACACCACTATGGTTTTCAACAGGGTAAGAGCACACCTGATGCTATGTTTGATCTCTTATCGAATTTATTTCGGTGTATCAACAGATGGGAGACCTCCACGGCAGTGTTCTGTGACTTATCTAAAGCGTTTGATTGCGTGAGACAGGGTATACTGCTACGGAAACTATCGCTTTATGGCTTCCGTGATGTGGCTTCTGAGTGGATTCAATCCTTTCTTTCGGATCATGTTCAGTTTGTGTCGTTGGGAGGTGTTTCGTCCAGTAAGCAGAGTGTTCCATGCGGTGTCCCTCAGGGCTCTGTCTTGGGACCTACTTTGTTTCTAATCTTCATTAACGATCTTCTTCAGCTTGACTTGTCTGGTTGCATCACGGCTTTCGCGGATGATGAGTCTGTAGCATGGGGTAGTCACGACGTAGACCAACTCAGGGCTGATACGTCGTCCGACATCTAATCTTCCCTGTCTAAACTTGTCAAAGACTCACATTCTTGGGTTTAACTGTATGGTAAACAACATTGAGATAGTTAATCATTCTATTACTTCTGTTGATAATTCTAGGTTCCTTGGGCTGATTTTGGATGATAGCCTAAAGTTTCAGCATCACATTCTAAAACTAAATAAAAAGTTGCCCTCTGGCTGCTACTCTATTCGTATTACCTCCCAAGAATTGGGGAAACACTTCGCCCGTAACATTTATTGTGCGAATGTTGAATCATTCTGTTCAAGGTATTTATTCCAATCGGTCGTCATCCTTCGGAAAAGAGCAGTGAGAAACTTATGCAATGCCCATCCCAGAGCTCATTTTAAGCCTCTTTTTATTTCTGTTTATTCATCTTAAAAACTGCTTGCCTTATCCATAAAAACAAAACCGATTTTCCTAATCGCCAACAAATCCATTTCACGAGACAGATAGACCTTGTGCCCCTACTTATCCCTCGTCTGAGCCTCATTAGAGATTCCTTCATTTATAATGGGTTAAAGATATATAACCACCTAAGCTTGGAGATGAGACGTAGCCTAAATCTGAGGATGTTTAGGAAGAAGTTGAAAGACCGGCTGTTGTCGAATGCATTCTATGGCATTTGCGAATTCTTTCAGCAGGATAGTATTTAGATATGCTAGGTGTGCCACGTATTACTTACTATTCTGTTAAGTGTGGTACTTTTGTTCTTAGGGTATATGTATTTGTGTCAAAATTCAATTGACTACAAAATCGTGTATGTATCAAAATTTTAATCATGCTTTGTCAATAAGATTTATTCATTGTGATAATCCTTGGACAATAAAGCACTTTCATTCATTGCTAACATCGCAAAATCAGCTTCAACTGTTCCCAGATGCTCCTGCTATACAAGGCTCAAATAAGATCATGCTTAGAATATTGTTCACACATCTGGGGTGGCGCACCTAAGCACACCCTAAAGCTGCTGGATTCAGAAGAGAGCTGAGTTGACTCGGGATCTGGCTAGTCTGGAACACGGCAGGTAGATATTCCCAGGATCCCCGCAAAATGACTGTAAACTAATGAATTTAAGAAAGAGCAGCACCTATAAAACACCCTGTATACGAAGCAAGTGATTTTATTTTAACCCGGTTAAAGGAGCGCCTTGTAAATGTCCTATTAAGGAAACTTTAAATTGCTAATTTGAAAAATGACAGCCAATTTTGTACCAAAATTCACAAGCAGGTGTTCCAGGAAAATATATGCGAGTTTTTCGATCGATTTCGAATTTAAATTTTTGCCGAGAAGCGATTGCCGTTACTGCTCTTGTTAATATGTTTCCTAAATTATGTACGAGGCTGCATAAACCCAGGGCCCATCGTCTTATTTATGCCGTGGGTTTATATAAATAAAAAATTGAATCTGGAACCTATTTTACTTTTAAATTTAAGTTAGCCAACAATATAGAAAGAAGCAACAATTGCCAAATCTAATCTATTTTATTTGCAATTTCGATTAGCCTTAACGAACTTATAACAATGTTTCTCAAGTAGCTTCAACCACTTAAAATAAGAGACTTTGCCTCAAAAGGCTATAATAGCACAGGCCCTTTCGGTTATTCATTCGAATAAATTCGGCGTGCTCGAAGGTCCTTTTTGAGATTTCGAAAGTGTACTTACTTATCGTTGGTCTGGACTATAAGTAGTGAGACGAAGCAGTTGGTGGAAGCCATAACATTAAAAAATTAACACGTTCTTTAAACACGACTATAAAACGGTGTTATATTGTGTAAAAATATAACATTCAGTTATGAATATTGCTTCAAAAGGTTTCAAAATCTTAAACGTGGATCTATTCACAATTACGTACAACAATGCAAGAAATGACTTCGTATCTTCCATCATTCCGTCCAACAAGTCATTTATAATCATTTAAATCCCCCGATGTGACAACTTAACTTCGAATCAAGAATACCCATAAAACTTTATTCAAGCGGAATTAAGTGATTATGTACGTGGAGTGACTGATAGAAAGCGGACTGGGGATTTAGAAATACTCTCATAGTTCATTTAATGGCTCAAGAATAAAGAAAAATTTTATATTGTTGAAGGGTAACTGAATAGATATAAATCTTCACACAAAATCAGATTGAGGTTTGTTGGTGTGATTTGTTCTCAAAGGCAAGATCTTTACTGATAATAATTATTGTCTTCATTATTTCCATTTGAATGCATGTATCAGATTTCAGAAGTGAGACCTAGAAATTATTTGAACTTGAAAAATTAGAGCAATCAAATCTGTCAGATACCAATTATATTCAGCTCATTGACACATTTCAGTGTTCAAGGCTATATCTGTCGCACTACTAAATTGCCTCTAATTTATTCGATTTTAACATCTATAAGTGGGATATGTCAGTTACCGGCGGATTTGTTGCCAATTTCATTATATTCAATTGAACCTCAAATTTGATGAAAGGTTGACCGCAGGCATAAATTGATATACGCTGACGAGATTGAAATGCCAGTTTCCATTTATTAATTAACCAGGGATTTTATTTTTTACCTTGACAGTTTAGGAAGTGCTATATTTTTAAATATATTGAACATAAAGGCACCTTACATTTTAAGTAAAAGGCACTTACTCATATGCTTAACGAATGAAGATTGGGGTTGTTCCGAGACAAAAAATTAAGGGCCGACGATTTGGGTACACTTTAGGGATTAATAATTATATAATATGTACAGGACTTATACAGGAAAAAAGTATTAAATGATGAAACATGAGATTGTAAGTAATCATTGGTGCTACTTGCTCACCTGATCCATTTCCACGTGAGTTTGAGTAGCTACCTGAGACAAAAAATAAAGGGCCGACGATTTGGGTACACCATAGGGGTCTATAATTATATACCTAATATGTACAGGACCTATATTACCCATGTCCCTGAGATCACTGATGGAACAACTCAACAAATATTTGAAATCCATTTTTTTAAAGCTTGATTTGGTCTATCCCGACCGTGTAAAGTGCTTCTGGAAAATCGGCGTTTAGAAGTTTTTATTCAAACATAATTTTTAAACATTATTTTTAGGTTGTATGGGTCTTTTCTACGTAAATTCTAAATAAGTTGTGACAACTCCCTTTAGTCCATGATGGGTTTAAGACGGTTTCTTAGGTAGTAAATTCAGAAAAATAGGGAGCAAACTGAAGGATAGTTGTTTGTTCATAGCAATACAGTTTCTTCTTAATCATCCTGAAAAAAGTAATTTTATATGGTAACACCCTTCAAACTTATGTATGCCCTGCAATCTCCCATAATTAAGATACGATTATCATTTTGGCTCCAGGGGTAGTTTGAGAAGTAGATATTATTATTACTGTGCAAGCTTATGAGTTTATAGAGCTCAAAGCATTTCATTATACGTGGAAGTAGGTAAAACTGTAATGAATATTTAATAACTGTTATTTTGAAAAACATCGGATTATTCAGACTATAATATACAACACATAATTAGTCAAAAATTAGTTAATCTGTCTCTCGTCTCGTCGAATGAATTTTTATGTAGCAAATTTATGGATTTAATTTATGCTTGAATATTTATGGTTCCATTTATTTCACAATCGCCACTATCAGCAATTAAACCACAATTATTATATTCAAACAAATTTTCAAATAAATGTGTTGCTATTTGAAAAAGTCCAATTTGATAAATGTCAACACCAGACGGGGTCTACTGGTTGATGTATAGGAAGTGTTCGAGTCCCTTTAAATCAGGGGCGGTAAGTATGGGATATAACGAGCAATAACAATGTTTATTAAATAAAAAGAGAAATATATTGAAGCAATTTATTCACAGTTTTCTTATGATATATGTTTTTCAATATATGGAAAAAAATTATGTAAACATTTTTGGGGTGGACGACTGCGATTTTAATGGTTCCATTTCTTCTAAATCGCTGTCTTCATTTGAAAAGGATGATGTGTCGTCATCACTGCTTGAAGATCCCACTGTGATGATCAAATCGTGTATAACTGGTTCAATTTGGCCGTCTACTTCCCAGTTTTTCTCTTCAATACAACGAACGTGTTCAACGTACGAATTCCAATTTTCTGCTGATATTGAGTCAATCGTTTCTAAATTTATTTAAATCTTTAATTGAAAGGTTGCTGGTGTTATGCTCTCGTATATATATTTTCATTGCTGCCCATGCGAGTTAGTCGCACATATATGGAGGTAGCTATAAAGGCGCAGGACCCCAACTACGTAAAAGGGCGTCAAGTCTATAGTTTTTTTTCTGTAGGCTTATTAAATGCGATTACTTCATATAATTGAAATTTTCTTCATGAGATTGGGATTGTTCATCTAAAGCCAAAAATATTTAATTGGTACTTTATCTTATACATAAGAATGAAAAGGGGCATTATCCAATAGCACGACTGCTTATGGAGGAATGTTAGGTAGAAGCTTCTCTATAAGCCAGCTTCAAAAATGCATCTGTCAATGATAGTCTCCAGTTGTTAGTTTCGAGCGAAAAACTAAAGCTGCATCTGGAACAAAGCGAGCTTCTGAATCAGCATGCACCACAATTAGTTGAAGCGGATTCCGTTAGGAGCACCACTAACATTTTCTATTTTCCACCACTTATCCACCGATAGATACAAAATATTGCGTCCTTCTTGCCTATATTGCCTTATAATTGAAAGATACCTTACACGTCAGTGAAAAATACTTTTTTTTCAGAAACACCGGTGTAAAATGTTGAAAAGGAATATCTAAATATTTATTTTCAACCATCGGCAATGTAAGCAATTACTTCACGTGCGGCGCTCCTAATTATTTTTTCGTATTTGTGGTGAAAGGATTTGAGCAGTCACTATGCTTTTTTCGAAAATTTTTAATGCTACTTTCAGAAACACAGGTATAAAATGTTCAATAGGAATATCTAAACATTTATTTTCAGGCATCAATAACGGGAGCAATTACTTCACGTTCGGCGCTCCTAATTATTTTCCCTTGAATAGTCACTATGTTCTTTACCAAATTTTTCAATGCTACTTTTAGAAACACCAGTGTAAAATGTTCAATGGGAATATCTAAACGTTTATTTTCAGACATCAATAGTGTGAGGAATTACCTCAGGCGCGGGGCTCCTAATTATTTTCCCTTATTTATTGTGAAAGCAGTCATTATGTTTTTTTCAAAAATTTTCAATGCTACTTTCAGAGACACCGGTGTAAAATGTCCAATGTGGATATATAAACATTTATTTTCAGACACCAATAACGTGAGCAATTACCTCACGTGCGGCGCTAATAACTATTTTCCTTTATTTACTGTGAAAGGATTTGAGCAGTCACTATGTGCTTTTCGAAAATTGTTATTGCCATATTCAGAAACACCGGTGTGAAATGTTCAATGGGAATACCTAAACATTTATTTACGGGTATCAATAACGTGTGCAACTACCTCACGTGCGGCGCTCCTAATTATTTTCTCTCATTTAATGTGAAAGGATTTGAGTAGTCACTATGATTTTTTTGAAAATGTCCAATCCTACTTTCAGAAACAGCGGTGTAACATGTTCAATGGGAATATTTAAGCATTTATTTTCAGGCATCAATAACGTGAGCAATTACGTCAAGAACGGTGCTTCTAATTATTTTCCTTTATCTATTGTGTCGGAATTTATTTTCAGACATCAATAATGTGAGCAATTATCTCACGTGCGGCGCTCCTAATTATTTTACCTTATTTGTTGTGAAAAATTTGAGCAGTCACTATGTTCTCTTCGAAATTTGGTAATGCTACTTTCAGAAACACCACGCACCGGTGTAAAATTTTCATTGGGAATATCTAAACATTTATTTTCAGACATCAATAACGTGATCATCTACCTCACGTGCGGCGCTCCTAATTATTTTCCCATATTTATTGTAAAAACTGTTATTATGTTTTTTTTTCATTTTTCAATGCTATTTTCAAAAACGTCGGTGTAAAGTGCTCAATGGGAACCTCTAAACATTTATTTTTAGACATCAATAACGGTAGCAATTACCTCACGTGCGGCGCTCTTAATTATTTTCCCTTATTTATTGTGGAAGGATTTGAACAGTCACTATATTCTATTCGAAATTTGTCAATGCCACATTTTGAAACACCGGTGTAAAATGTTCAATGGGAATACCTAAACATTTAATTTCAGGCATCAATATGTTACGGGTGAAAATTCTCTTATTTGTAAAGGTTATTTTGGGGAAGAATATCGACGTGGTCGACCATCTCTATTGTCTTTTCTCGATAAGTTCGTACCAGTCTAGGGTTTCCGACAGGTAGTATTTTGATCGACATATGAGGATTTTTAGTTGAATGTCAGCTGATAGTGATTGACGTGTTTACAGATTTTTTCCGATGTTTTGATTCAGTAGGAGGAGAGGAAACAGAAGAAAAACTGTTGTTATTGATTTTGGAAGGCTTTTGTTTAATCATTAGCCAAAGAAGTTTCCTTAGATAGAGAGGTAGTCCTCGAGGAGTGTCCGTATTTTGTACATGAAGTAGACTGGAAGTCGATTAGGGCTCCGGATGAAAGGTCAGTTGCATGGGAATTAAGTCTTAGGAGCCGCCGTAATGGCAGTATAGACCGTTGTTATTCTCAAGATACCCAGGAAGTTTTGGTAAACCCCTAGTTATGTGGTTTTTGGAGCTGATTTTCTTTTGAAGCTGGTTTTTGGAGCTAGTTTTTGGACATGGGTTTAGTAGCTGTATTCTACGATGGAGTTCCGGTAGCGCTTTGTTGCGGGGTTCTATGACTGTTTCCCTGTAGATCAGGAAGAGCCAATTTTACCCGAAATCTGGTTAATCAGCACTGTTTTGACATACAGAGAAGAATGATGGCTAAATCTCGGATATAACCTCGGGATTCTGACGCTGTTACACGAGATAAGTCTAATCTTATATTTATATTACTACACTTGGACAGTACTATTGTGCCAGGAATATTTAATACTTTGCATAGACTTTTAAATTTTACACAGAATCTAGTACTCGATCATTTTTGGAAAACGGTTGATTAATTTCTTTAGTAAGTAATAGCATACAGCATAATCTACTGAAGTATACATATTTAAATATCCTTTTGTGAAATGTTGCTACGCTAGCTTCGAAACATTACTTATTTCTTACGGGTGCTAGATTTATGGAATATCTCTAGTACATTTTATATCCGAGGAAGTTAATCAATTTTATTATCTTTTACTTTAATTTTGGCTTTGACAATCGAACATAACTTTGCTGCCTTTTTGAGGAATACGTTCTCTTGTTGAAACTTGCAACTTGGGTTTTTTGATAAGGCTGTACTAACCGAGTTAAATTAACTTAGTATAGTCTATGTGATAAATTCGGTATTTCTATCACCGTCTAGGTTGCAGGTTGCAGCAAAGCGTTTCGAAGAAGGGAACTTTCAAATTTTTATTTATTACCTTTTTATTTGACACTGACAAAATTTTATAACTTTTCATTTGATACCTACAAATATTTTACATCAAACTGTCAAAGTTGACTAGGGGATGTGTCTACAGTCAGTAGAACGGGTCTTTTCGAAATTTCGAGGTAGCTGGCTACTTTCTATACAGGGAAACTACTTAATAGGCTGCTATATTTTACTATTCAAAATAAAGTATTGGCCTCAAATGCTTGGTATTATTTAGGGTGAGTATGTAGATGTTGAATGGTGACTAAGCAGATAGCGTAATCTTCGACAGGTAATTGTTTGCGTATTTCGACATTAGAATTTAAACTTAGTTTATTTTTATTTTCAAGTTTTTTTTTTCTGTGTCCGTTTAACATCGATAGGGCTTGCCAACAAAAGTAAACTTGGTGGCGTCCAACCTTGGACTAGTACTTATTTTGATTCAATTCCTTATTTAGTTACAACATTACGAAACTTGATATTGGGAAAAGATAGTTCGAACCAACCCTCCCTGAGACGAGCTGAGCCTGGTGTTCGATTGCAGACGGTGCTGCCTGAGTCATTACGAGGACTGGTGACATCCGGATTACATGGTAGACATCTGATCGCAGTTCAATTCTTCTTGGTAAATATTAACTTGTTTGTAAACCGTCGTCCAGCGCCATCTGCGAAGTAGTTTTATCTTAGAATCGAAAGTAATAAATTGGCATCCAACGCCAATAGGATTAAAATAGCACATAATAAATAACGTGAGCAATTACCTCACGTGTTGCGCTCCTAATTATTTTCCCTTTTATTGTGAAAGGATTTGAGCAGTCACTATGTTTTTTTCGATAATTTCCAATCCTACTTTCAGAAACACCGGTGTAAAATGTTCAATGGAAATATCCAAACATTTATTCTCAGGCATCAATAACGTGAGCAATTGTCTCACGTGCGTAGCTTCTAATTGTTTTCCCTTGTTTGTTTGCCAACGAAATAATAGCGCAACCCAGACCGCAGTTTATTTATATACAAATTAAAAGAAAATGCACGTTTCTGACATACGTAAATACGTCCACTCACAGTGGACCTGTGTGAAGTTTATTAAGGCATCGCGCGATTTCGAGCATTGTTTAACTGGCGCACATCATACTCGGTCTGCGATGAGCGGCAAACTATTACAGCGTATAGATTGGGTTTTAAAGATCAGAATACACTCTTCCGCATAGTAATAATATTAACCCGGTTTCTATACACGACACTACATTATATTTTACCAGACCTTTTCAGCAAGGTACCACAAAGTTTAGTTTTGCTGTCAGTTTGACATATCCTTACTATTCACTACTAATCTTATCATTGACTCATGGACTCTCGTTAACACATCTAACGGCTCTTGAGGCACTTATGGTGGATCATTTAGGGACCCACTCGGTATATGATGGTGTGGATTTGGCCATTTCCAGCATTTTATTGCAAGTTAACCCTGCCCCCCCCCCCCCCTTTCTCCAATGCATATATTCAAAACTTCCTTACTTCTATAATCTTTTCCCCCATTGTCATAATCGAATTTGAAGTTTTCCCTTCAACAACTTTTATTTTAGTCGAGGAGTGCCTTGACCCTAAAATAATTAGTTACAAATTAGATTAAAATCCTCACTTTTGACAGATTTAAACACATTTTCTATAAGAAAATCTCATTAACAAATGACGTTAAAATGTCCACCCATCGTGCAGTGCGTTAACTATTAACTAAAAAATTAGTTGAGGGCAATCATAATAAAAATGCCGAAATTTTATTACACCTGTAAAGTGAAGCGAATAAAATGGCTCTTGATTATCCTTAATCACGAAATTGGCTCAACCACCTTGCAAATTTATAAATATAAATGATTTTATGAATGAGACCCAGATCGACCTATCCGTTAACTTGCGATGCAAAGAAAACCAAAATCAGATTGAGAAAAAATTACGGACATACTGTATCGGAATATCAATTTGCTCTTACAGTTATAAAATAGCTGCAGGTGAGCTTTAGTCCGAGAGCTGATGATAATACGTTTAAATAAAAATAAGTTACAATCCTTTGCAATTATAGATCCAGTTAAATATCTAGTTTTTTTGGTAAATAGCCACTTTTTACAATCTATTTTTATTCAAATGGTAATTGTTATTTTACAGTACTCTACATAGGATGAATTATTGGATGAATGAATTTTAAAACGCGGCGGGAGATCTCTAGCCACCAGTCTGGGACCATTATGCGCCCAGTCATACAACAATTCAGTCCGGCAAGCCGGCCTCCCTAGCGAAGACACACAGCTTCTTTGGCTGGATATTTCTTATCTCCTCCGGGTGCGACACGCAGTTTCCGAAGTACATATCTTTTATCCTAGCTTATGCTGGACCGTCTGTATGACCATTAGTAGAAGATTTCCCTATCCTTAAAGCACCTCCTGCATTCTGGATCTTCTACAAACCGCAGCAGGTGCAAATGCCTGTTCAAGCAGCAATGCTCTGTAAAGAGCCCTGTCACAAGTCTCCCTTCCCACCTCTTCAAGTGGTAGGTCTTCCAAGAGAAGCCCAGCCTATCTCATCCATCACCAGAGCTCTTGAGAGAATGATTTGTTTACCGCCCTTTAACCTATTCTTGAAGCATGAGGCCTTAGGTCGGCATACAGACTGAATGATCTCGGCCACCAGCCTGAGGGGGCACATTAAAACCCTTTGATGATGATTGCCCGGAACTCTTAATGAGAAAAGACAACCTATTGTCCACCCAAATATACCAGTCAGATTTCACATACCCGATAAGAATACGTAGTTGGGGACGGATTGCAGCTTACGTCCAGTTAATGGGATCATCCGGACAATAGAGCTGCTTTATCGGCCCTTGGGTCTGATAGAGTTCGTTCTACGCTGGTGTTTGAGTGTAAGAATGTCTTGGAGGCCTTGGCCGGACATAATAGGGTCAGTCTTGTATGTCTTGGGCAACGAGGAGTTCGATCGTCTGGCACGGCAGCGTTTCTCACTACGTTCAGTGGGACCTAAACCTATAACAGGTGAATGCTGCTTCTCATGCTTGAATCTCGTGACAAGCCTTGGGTCCATTTAAACCGCTCTTGTAAACATAATGACCATAGATACGATTCCTCGATATATTCTCGGGTCGATAGCTATAGCCTCCTCGTTTAACCTCTTGTAAAATCCTCTACCGGTAAAACCGATGGAAAGTAATATCGGCACTGAGTGAGATTATTATATTATTATACACTGACCCTCATACTAAAAATAATAAGCGGTTAAACCTGACGATATTTAAAATTATGAATGCAACACTCAGTAGCCTTCTCGCATGATGCATTTAAATCGGGTGTTTTTTGGTTCGTCGCTGGCGGCACTCCCGAATGCACGTCGCTTTTTCGGTGCGACCACCTGGTTTATTAGTGGTTTGATGTTTGGTTTATGGCAGGTAGGTACTCATTTCATATATTAGTACTAACATCACCAAGTCATACCCGCGGCGCGCCCTGAGTGAAGTTGTTTTCCAGCCCTCCGTTCAGCAAAAGAATGCAAGCAATGATCTGAACACAGTCGCCACTTATTTTATTTTATTTTCCTAAGTTAATCCTTACTAAGTAAAGACCCTTTTAAATCTGTGTTCTAATTTATAAAAAAAAGAATTGGAGGCAGGAGGTAGGTCAACAGCACATTATCTTCAGTTCATTGGTTGAGATCTTGGATAGCCGAATCTTTTTGTATGTATTTGGCTAACTGGAAAATTTGGCAATCAGCTGCTAGTAGGTTTATGGCTAGTTTTGACATACTTTTAAAATCATATTTAATAAAAACGACTTGCAAAATGAGATTTTTTCCTTCCTTTGATAAATTAGTTATTATTTTTCCCAATGCTATTTTCGTTTTTTTTATAAATTGTATAATCACAATCATGAAATGATCCTGCAAGAAAAGACCTAACGCTAATCTGCAATCTGATAAGCTGTAATTACTCATTTCGGTTTTGATTTTAATCGGTTCTTCTTGCAGTAATAGGATTAAAGGTCCCATAAAAGCTACATCTTAGAATTGCAGCTTGGCATTCAAAGAGATGGGTAAGCAAATAAGGTACAATAACATCTAAGTTCTTAATATCAAGTATTAAAATAAGGGGACGGCTAGGCATGTGCAATAAAATCATCCTTCCATTGTCTAAATAAATAAGACTAGCTTCAATTTTGAATCAAAATGCAAGCAGCAGATCTCGTGCACGTGGGCCACCCGTCATGATCCCCACTCATATACCAATAATTGCTTCCTCTGCTAGATTCTTCTTCTAAGTACATATTAATTATTCTAGTCAATGCTAGACAGTCGCCAAGAACCTGAGTGGACGATTTCTCGTCCTCCAAGTACCACCTGCATTCCCGATGGTCTAAGGAGCCGCATCAGCTGCAAATTACTGTCCAAGCGACAGTGCCTTGTGAGAAGCCCTGCCATAAGCATCATGTCCTTCCTTTTAAGAGCCAGAAATGCCTCCATCCTATAAGGCGCTAGGGCTCCCAAGACCTGGCTCTATTATGCCAGGTCAAGATGCCCGAGATATCCCTGTCAGCACCACTATACGTTTTGGAGCCGTCCTCGAATCAGACGACCCCATTTGCCGCACGTGAGATGCAATCCCACTCCGAATCAGACAATGAGATATACCTATCAGTTATGTGATATCTGAGGTATCTACTTGATCTGAAGCTGGGCAGTATATTGCCCGCCTTTATTAAGAGTTCTGGAAATCCATCAACCGCCATCCTCCAGACCTTGACGTGTCCCCTCGAGCTATATATGTCTCTTAGGTGACCTAGATCTTTTAGTCTGCACGCATACCTCAAGACCTCATGCTCCAGGAATGGGTGGAGGGGTGACAAACCAGTTAACCTCTCAAGAGCCCTGGTGGGTGCCGGCCTCATAGCACCTATGACTCACACGCAAGCCAGCCTCTGAGCTATGTCCCACTGACACCTAGATGTGGTCGAAAGGAGGATGCTCAGCTGTAGGTCCCACGTGCTTACATGGGCTCTTTTATAAGCCTTCTTAATGCGGCTGCTAACTTGGTTTTTTCAGAACAACTTAAAGGCGAATATAACTCCGAGATGCTTAGCTGGTCCCTTATTTTGCTACAGTAACGGATGATACAAGGGTTTTCAATGGCTCTCGGAGCTGCATGGACAAAATCTTAACAAATATAAGTCGGGATAGGTTTAGGACAGGTATTTCTGGTCCCGTGTCTTTCTGATCATTATGGTCAGTTTATTACTGTACAAGTTAAAGTATTAAAAAATTAGAAAAATTACATCAGAAGGTATTGCGTGTTTGAGAAATGGCCTTGAATGTATAGACTGGGATGCTTTTTGTGAGTCTGACTGTATAGAATATATGGCTGCATTTTTACTGACCAAGTGTCAGGTATTACTTTGTGAAAGTTTCCCTTTAAGTACTGTTACTGAAGATAGACCACCGGTGAGATGGTTTAATCACGATTTGAAAGGTAAGAGGGAGACCCTGTCCACAGTTAAGTTTATGTCTGCCAATTCGTCAAATCCTATGTATAGAGATCTGTACAAGATATTGCATTCCGAATATAGGGGGGGCCATTGCTTTAAGTAAAAACAGGCATATGGACAATATATTTGTAATTTCCAAAACAAGTGTAAGGATATATGGAAAATTATAAATTCTGAAAGAAATGAGCAGCAAAAAAAACAGATCAACAATAATGTATCAGTTAACGATTTTAATACATATTTTGTATCGGTAGCCTCAGAAATTGTAAAGAATCTTCCTGTCAATGGTGAACTGCAGAGTGCTTTATTGAAGGATATCCCAGACCTGCCACAATCGTTTGTGCTTTTGCCGGTCACAGAAAGTGATGTCATGAATGCCATTAGGTATCTTAAGAGGTCTAACAGCTGTGATATATACGATTTAAATACTAATATTCTTAAATAGATAAGCCTGATTTGGTGAGACCTTTAACTCACCTGTTTAACATGTATATTAGTCAGGGTAAATTTCCAGACTCCTTTAAGATGGCTAGGGTAGTCCCTATATTTAAGAAGGGCGATGCGGACTTAACTGAGAATTAGCGTCCCTCTCTTTGGAAAGATATTTGAGGCCATTATCAAGAGTAACCTAAACTTATATTTTGAAAAATTTAATGTCTTACACTCCTCATAGTTTGACTTCCGTAGGAACCATTCCACAGTTCAAGCAGTTGCCAGGGTTATAGAGGACATAGTCGAGGGCCTTGAAGCAGGTGAGCATGTAGGTTTAACCTTGTGTGATCTGAGCAAGGCGTTCGAATGTGCCTCCCATCAACTTTTACTTGACAAGTTATCACGCTATGGTATCAGAGGGCTTCCCCTGAATCTTTTAAGTTCTTACTTAACATCCAGAACTCAGTGTGTTACGTTGGATGGTGAGATATCTGAAGTATGCCCTGTGGAGGGTGGAGTGCCCCAGGGGCCTATACTCTTTTTAGGATATATTAATGATCTGTTTGCATACCTTTTACCTGGCAAGAGTGTCTGCTATGCGGATGATACAACATTTGCATGCAGAGCTAAATCTCGGGAGAATCTGAGGAGTGGAATGAATGAGAGTAAAATTAAAGTTGAGAGTTGGTGTACCCAAAATTGTTTAAAACTTAATAATGATAAGACCCCGGAAATTATATTTCTACCACAACTGGTACTGCCTATGGCCATAGTGTTAATGTCCTGAGACTGCGCTTAGATGAGTGCACACGCTTCATTCCTGATGGGTAGGCTATCGTCCTCGCTTTTTTTGATCAGAAGGCTGAGGGTAATTGTGAGCAGTCATTCACTTTTGACTGTTTAGAATTCTTTGTTCCATTCTCACATATCCTATGGAGTTGTCCTGTGGGGTCAGTCTTCCTATGCTTTATCTATATTTAGAATGCAGAAGAAGGTTGTCCGCTTGGTTGCTGGTGCTGATTTTCGGGACCATTGTAAACCACACTTTAATAATTTGAAAATAATGATATTACCGTCATTGTACATATTTCACCAACTTTTGGATATCCATACAAATAAATATAAATTTAAGTTAAATTCGTCGTATCACGATTATACAACCCGTTCGGCAGAACTAATGAGACCACCAAGGTATCGATTAAATAAATCGTCACAAAATTCTTTACTTCTCCCAGTGTTGGTTAAAACACTTTCGTCTAACGTGTTTTCATATTAAAGGCTACCTCATAAAACATGCGTTTTACTCCGTTAATGAGTACATGGATGCAAACTCGAGTCCGGTATTGAATGTGCTTCTTACTTTTATACTTTTTTGTTATTATTTTTTTTAATTAATTGTATTGATACGTACTATGTTGACCTGCTGCAATTGTATTTCTACAAAACGTAGTCAAATAAACGATCTATCTATCTATCTATCTATAGATCAAAGGCCGGCCGAACAAATTCATCTGCCAAGTTCTCAATCTCTTTGCAGTACTATAATCAAAGGCCCCATAAAAGCTACATCTTAGAGTAATATCTTAGTAATCAAATAGAGCAGTAAGCAAATAAGTTGTATCTAAGTTTCTAGCATCAAGTATTCAAATAAAGATATTTTCCTGAGACGGTTAGGCATGTGCAATAAAATCAAACCATTCTTCCATTTTCTAAATCAATAAGATTAGCTCCAACCTAAAGCATGACATTTCTCAGCTGCAGCAGGTATTGCACCATCCATCAATGAATTCCGCTCTAGGTGTATTCCTGCTAAAATCAACATTGCGGGTACCGATATAGTGTCCATTAGCATTCATGCACAATAGAATAGTGGCAACCGAACCCCTTTCTGAAATTGGTACCTGGTACCAACTGATAAGTCAACTGACGAATATAATACGTTATTTGCTACGCTTCGTAATAATAAAAAAATGCGATCTGGCAATCATCAACTAGCAGTTGAAAACTTAATTGTCATAAGGCACCTTCAAGTCCAAACGAGAAGAACCCTCAATTATAACTTCGTTCGATATATCCTATTTTCATGCGCATCCTCGGAAGGCACTCGGAGTACTGAAATCCACTCGTAATAGTAATGTTGTGACAATCGATTCCAAAATTTAACGGGCACAAAGAGAAAGTCCCGATATAATATTCAGATAGAATTGCAACGTTACAATTTTGTCAAACATAACATAAAATTAATAGACGACTTCTGGATTTCGCCACCATATCAAAGTGCTAAATCTCATAATCAAAGATTGCTACAAAAACTTAGGTTTGGGGGCTTCTGTTGTCTTGGAGTACACTGACACTTTTGAAATATAAACTACCAGATAATATTAATTTCGATAATTTGTTTACAACTTTACCTCTAATCGACGTAATAATAGACAAGGGAGTCAGAGGTACTGGTACAAATTCTCCGTTGAGTTCTGGCTGACCTAAAAGGATCCTGGAAATTTCGATTTCCAAGTCTCCAGGCAATACTACCAGGCTGTTATTTGGGAGAGCAATATTTAGGAATTTTTGTCTATTGCGTGTTGCCCTCCCCATCAAGTTTTCGTTCCTTTCCGCTTTAGTACTAGCGCTGATAAATCATCGTACTAATTAAGTTTCTCAGTAAATTGGGAAGCAACGCGTACTTTGGAAAGACATGACTTTTTATAAAAACTAGCCACTATGCCATTATTTTTCAGTTATTTGTTCATTAACACGCCCAGTACAAATCATAAGAGTATTCAAGACCCGAAATCTAATACATTTGATGCGATGCACCTTTGTGCAAAATACAAGGGGAACAGAGGTTTTAAATTACTCGGGGATTTCCAGTTAGTTGATTAAACCACCTGTTTAATGGTTGCGTGGGTTCGACGTGTCATCACTTTAGTCCGCCTTTGTGCAGTTGCAAAATATTGAAAGAAGTATCGTCTTTTTATTCCCTTTAAGGCATGTTTCAGGTTAGCTTATCCCTTTGTTGCCTGTTATTTGAGAATGCGGGCATTTATTTATAGGGGAGGTGTATATTATGAGTTCTTTTGAAAAATAAGCGGGTGAAATAAAAGCAACTACGGCCTTATTGTATCAAACATCAAATTTCACAGTAGTATGTAGTTTTTGTGGCAAGAAATTTTTGTATTTACAATGTTTGATATTTTATTGCTAATGACTATCCCTAATACATATGACATGCTTTCTATATTAATGCGTGTGAAAATAAGTATTCACTTCTGCACTCCGTTTTAAATTGCTGTCTGTTTTAAAAAGAACAATGCCATTGTTGCTCAAGCTCCTTTTGTTACACTCTAGTTAGCCTAAATTACTAGACACTTAAACGGGAACCGCTAGATGGTAGATATTGGGCCCATCAATCAAGCTTTCAAAAATTAGACTTCGAGTCACACCAACCGACATATCAACTTGATAGATGTAGGTATATTATTGTAACTTTTATTTTCCGATGTAGCGTGTTTGTAAGATTGATTCGATTTAAATGGGCGGCACGAATTACTTACGACGCAACTAGAATTATATTATTTATTTCGCTCAACCTACGGTTGTTGTTTAATGGGGTTCTTTCACTTTTTTTATATACATCGACTTATATGAAGCACGGGTGGTAATCCTTTTACGTTTAATTCCTATTTTAAACCTTTTTGAATTTGAATTTCATAGGTTATATTTACATGTGGTTCAGCTGGAGAAAATTATCAAAAGAATAGTGTTTATATTGAAATTTGTTAAATGAGTCTGACTTAAACAAGTACGGTGTAGTTGATTTTGTAAGTGTAAATGAAGAACTCATCTGGGAAGGCGAATTTTCTTACAAGAATCTAATTTTGTTGTGGTAGTGCACTTAACCTCAATCTTCAACATGGAATGTGAACAAAACAAAAATCCGGTTTATGGTTGTGATATCTGCAATAATCGTAATTGTAAGTCGTGTGGACAGCTAACATCATCCGAGGTGAGAGTACTAGAACTGAGCTCAAAAGTTATGAAATTCTATTGTGTGAAATGCAGAAATGGCGAATCTATAACTCTGCTAAAGAAGATGGTTCAATGCAAGGATGAGGTAGTGAAAGCCAAAGAAAGAGTTATTGAGGCCACAGATAACCATATATTGAACCTGGAGAAACAGATATTAATATTGAGCAGAGAAATTGAAGAAGTCAAAACCAGAAGTGACAACGTTAAAGAAGAAAGTAAATCAAAGGGCACCACGCACCAATAGAGTTGACAAAAAGAAATATAGTGAGGTCATCATCAAACCAAAAGAAGCCCAGGAAAGTTATACGACAAAAAGTTATATTGGAAAAAATAGACCCAAAAAAAACATTAAAACTGGAGTTACTCGAATGAAGTTTAATAAGGCTGGAGGTGTGGCGATAAGCTGTGGTTGTGATGGAAAATATTTGGTTGATGTCTCAGAAAGTATAAAAGCCAATTAGGTAAGGACTATGAAGTCATAATCCCAGAAAAAGTGTCCGAAATTGACTTGAATGATGAAGATGAGTTTATAGACAAAATGATCATTCAAAATGGCTTAAGCACAGATATATCTCAACGCAATAAAATATCAGTGATTACACAGTATAAAGGGAAACCCGGAAAGAAAACTGTCATTCTAGAAGTAGATCCAAACACATACAGCTTTATGCAGAAAAAAGAGAGATTGTCCATAGGTTGGAAGTCATACCAGTTTTTCGACCACATAAATGTCATACAGTGTTTTGAATGTTACAAGTTCGGTCATCTTGCAAAGGACTGCAAGTCACAAACTGTTATAATGTTAAATCTTTAAAAACAACTCATCAGCCATAGAGGATATGTTGATAATAAAATGGAAATAATATTTAATAATATATTGGTTACAGGAAAAGACCTCTGTGAAAGTTTTATAAAGAAATATCAGAACCAGAAATGGAGCAAATGAAGAATATTTACAACATATTGTCACATATACGCTCCTACCGCTTGTTGCCTATGGACCTGACTTCGTTGCGTAGTTGCGCTGTGCTCTTTCAGAAGACGGAGCTCAGATATAGGTAGTTGTGAGAGATGGATAGAAACACTCGGTGTAAAAAAGGCTTGGTTTATTAACTTCAGGTTGAGTATAGAAGGTTGCAAGTATTACCAAAATATTCGGGAATGCATATCTCGTAAGTCCCCTAGGATATTCCTCGCGAAAATGTTAACCACGAACAACAGCGAGAGAGAGGGAGAGCTAGCCTGAAGGGCTGTTACAATTAGACTGACGGGCGGATAGATTATTTGGTCTGGCTGAATATTTAGTTACGTAGTTTACTTTTTATATGTAGTTAATTTAAATAGCACTTTGCCTTATGGCGTTATTAATTTTCACTGATTCACTTTTAAGGCGTGCCTGATCAGAGGGGCTTTTCCCTTTCGGTAGTTCGCACTGATAGGTCTTTTTTAAACGTGCCTGATCAGAGGGGCTTTTCCCTTTCGGTAGTTCGCACTGATAGGTCTTTTTTAAAATGAGAGCTTTGATCTGCCAGAGGGGCTTTTCCCTTTCGGTAGTTCGCACTGGAGATCAAAGTCTGCCGATATGGGCTGCTGCCCCGCTTTTTATACCAAACTTTGACCTCTAATTCGAGTATTGTTTTGAATTGTCAACAAGGTTAATCATAACAGTTTATACTTTAATTAACAACAATTTATAATTGCGATTCAAGGTTAATTTCAAACTTTCCACTGTATGATTTTATGTTAGTTGACAATATAAAATGGACCAATTCTGCAAATTACAACTATCCAAATTAAGAAAAATAATTAATCTTATGGAAAATAAAAAAGCAACACAGATGGAGTAACGATAAGAATATTGAAAACATCATTTGAAGTGATTGGAGACAAAATGTTGAACGTGATCAACCAAAGCTTGGAGTCAGGCACATTTCCTAAAAACTGAAAGCTAACAACAGTTGTCCCAATTGAGAAGATAAGCGGAACGAATAAGTGTGAGGAGTTTCGACCCATAAATATGGTCCCACCTTAGAAAAAACTACTTGAAATGTGTGTGAATGAACAATTAGTAGACTATATAGAAATAAATAATATACTTAGTGTGTACCAGGCTGGTTTCAGACGCAAAAATTCTTGTGAAAGTGCCCTTCAAACAGTTTTATTCAGTTGGAAAAATACGTTGAACAGTAGGAAATTGATAGGGGTTGTTTTTTTGGACTTCAAACGAGCTTTTGAAACCATCGACAGACAGTTACTACTACTCAAACTGGAAAAATTTGGCTTGGGTGAATCCATTGTGAGGTGGTTTGGGGACTACCTAGTGGATCGACAACAATTGACCAAGTACAATGGAAAACTTTCCTCGTCCAGAGAAACAGTGTATGGCTTACCTCAGGGAACCGTTTTGGGCCCCACATTGTTCATATTATACATAAATGACAATAATGACATTGTAAAGGTGATTCAAAACTGTAAAAACCAACTTTTTGCAGATGACACAATTGTCTATTGTGTCGGGGACAGTGCTACAGAAATAATAGAAACTTTAAATATAGAACTTGAAAATGTATTTCAATGGTCTACAGATAAATATACAGAAAACGAAGTCCATGATTATAAAAAATAAGTATAGTAATGTAAATATAGAAAATAATGTGTTAATTAATAATGAAATTATAGAAAATGTAAATAAGTTTAAATATCTAGGTTGTATAATAGACGAGAATCTTACTTTCTCCGAGCATTATAATTACATAACTAAGAAAATTGCAAAAAAGTCAATCTTTTGGGTCGCATATCCAGAAATTTGAGTGTATGGGCCAAATTAACTGTGTAAAAAACTATAATTGCTCCGCATCTTTGCTTTTGTTCTACTCTTTTGATTTTAATGAATAATTCCGAAATAGATTTACTGCAGAAAAAACAAAACAAAGCGTTAAGAACTATTCTTTGTTGCAATCGCTATACAAGAAGAACAGATATGTTAAGCAGAGCCAATATGTTGAGTGTAAGACAGACGGTAACTTACAATACAGTGTTATTTATTTATAAAATGTTAAACAACTTAGTTCCGAGCCATTTAATAGAAAACTGTAATTTTGTTAAAGACATTCACCAACACAACACAAGATCAAAAAATAAATTTTTACTTAGTCAGAGGTCAAAACAGCCTATACTATAAAGGTTTAAAGCAATACAATGAGTTACCCGATTATATCAAGAATTGTAATAATGTGAACAGTTTTAAAAGAGAATGTAAACGGTATATTAAAATGTTAATTGTTATATAGTTTAGAGTCAATGTAATTTGAAATTTGTACTAGCCTGGTGCTATTAATAAACCATTATTTTTTTTTTTTAACTTTAAATTTATTTCCAAAGGGTCCAATAGAAATGGAATCAAAGGATCCGAACGTACAATTAATCCAATAATAGAATTATTAAGATTTCAAATCCATTTAAAAGATTGCATATACATATGTCATACATTATTTCCAATATTATAAAATGAAAGGTTATCGAAATGTTGGGAAAATGGAGTATTGTATGGTATTCACTACATTTATATTTTTTCTCGGTTTCTTTTAATTGTAGTACTCAAACATTTATATTCGAATGAAGAATCAATACAAGTAAACGGATTTAATTACATAAACTTCATGAAGCTACTTATTCGATAAAGCTAATACCAATCTAAGAATTCGAACAGAAATTAAATCAAAGTAATTCAAATTAAAACGAATTCAAGAAATCGAGTTGACATTTCAAATAGGGAAGCAGATGAATTTTAAACAAAATTCTTATAGATACATTATTTCTATTATATACAATTATAGAAGTCATGTTCTTTGGTTTGTTATTTACTATTCGGTGGAAAAATAACTGTCAGAAATGTTAGGAGGGACGAAATCTGGTATTTGGTATTTAATACATGTCTTCTTGGCTCAAAATATTATATTAAAATACAGATTTAATTTAAAAACTTTTATCTAAATTCTTATTCAAAATACCTAATAAAACTAATTCAAGAAGAGGCAGATATATTTTATAAAAATTCTTCGGCACATTATTTCTATTATATAAAGTTATAAGGATCGTAGATGTATTTTATAAAATACATCTACGAAAATGCAACTATGCAGGCTGCAATAGACGAGGATTTAATAACAGATAAAATACCAATCAACAGAGGCGTTCATCAGGGGAATACTATCTCACCCAAGTTATTTACCTGGGCCCTGGAAGATGTATTTAAAAGGTTGCATTGGGGAGCAATGATGATCCAAAGAGCAATAAATCTAATTTCCTAATAAATCCAGCAGATGTGAATAGCTCTGAACAATGGATCACCACTAAATTAACCAATGCTGAAATAGAACACACGATTTGTAATGACATCAACAAATTAAACAATATCATCACAACCAGAATAACTGAAGCCCAAAGTTAATACTGCTCAACAAATCAAAAGGAAGATAAAACTAAGCAAGGAAAACAAATTTCTTATAGAAAAAGGAAGGAATATGAGGTCCAAAAACTCTACATCTGAAGGAGAATTAAGAGAAATAAATAAACAAATTTCAAAAGGCATCGGACGTGACGTAAGAGCTTTTAGACACAACCAAATCAAATATACCATAGAGCAGAACAAGGGTATGAAAGTTATACATAGAAAGCTTGACAATGGAAAAAGACAAATAATAAAACTTAAAAATGCACAGGGGCACACATCGACAAACAGGAAAGATATTCTAAATATAGTAGAAGAGTTTTATGGAATGCTATATAAAAGCCAAAGCGATGTAAATCTACATCCAGAATCTGACATACTAACCCGTAAAAAGGTGTGGTTAACCAAGGCTCGGAACTACTGTTAGAAATATCACTTAAATTAGCCCTGAAAAAGATGAAAAATCAAAAATCACCCGGAGAAAACTGCGTGGTTTCCGACGCGATAAAGATTGGTGGTCCTTGCTTGCTCCAAAAAATCAAATCTCTCTTCAACCTTTGTCTCTTCAATAGTACGATACAAGAAAAGTGGCACACCATCGTAATGCTGATCCACAAGAAAGGAGACATCTCGAATCTAGAAAATTACAGGCCGATAAGTCTACTTAGCCACCTCTATAAGTTATTTACTAGAATGATTACCACACGACTTGAAAAGAAGTTGGACTTTATCCAGCCAGTAGAACAAGCCGGTTTTCGAAGTGGTTTTGGAACCAATGATCATCTCCAAAGCGTCAAAACAGTGATTGAAAAGACACTCTGGAGCTGGACGCAGTGTTGCAGTCCCTAGAGCTGGCCGTATTGACTATCGCTACACCAAACTAATTTACCATATATATAAAAATGTTACTCTTATGGTAAAACTACATGAAAACCAATCCTATAAAAATTGGGAAAGGGGTATGCCAGGGAGATACGTGGTCTCCAAAACTGTTTATCACCGTCCTAGAATATGTGTTCAAAAAGCTAGATTGGGGCCAAAAAGGTCTAAAAATAAACGGCCAAAGTCTGTCAAACTTACGGTTTGCAGACGACATTGTCTTACTAGCTGACAACTTGGAAGATATTAGAGTAATGCTACAGGAAATTCAGGAGGTCTGTGCAACAGTAGGTCTAAAAATGAACATCGGAAAAACAAAATTTATGACAAACCTCGTCCCTAGCAACAACCTAATTATTGAAAACACTGAGGTAGAATGGGTAGATAAATCCACATATTTAGGCCACGAGATGAGCATATCCAAAGCCAACCAAACATGCGAGATAAACAGAAGAGTTATACTCTCCTGGGCGGCTTACGGCAAACTTAGAGACGTTTTAAAAAGCGACCTTTCAATATGCTTGAAAAGAAAAGTTTTCAGCCAATGTGTTCTACCGGTTATGACCTACAGCGCCGAAACACTAACCCTTACGAACGCTTCTGCTAACAAACTAAAAGTAACACAGCGCAAAATGGAGAGTTTGATGATTGGTGTTTCGTTACGTGACCACATTAGAAATGAAGAATTACGCAGAAGAATAGGCGTGACTGATGTGGTAGTACATGTAGCAAAACTCAAATGGAAGTGGGCGGGACATGTGGCTCGCATGTAAGATGGCAGGTAGACAAAACGATTACTTGAATGGAACCCCAGAACCGATAAAAGAAATAGAGGAAGACCACCAACTCGCTGGACAGCCGACATTACAAAAATTACAAAAAACTAGATTGGAGAATGAACTCAACTAGGGGAGGCCTATGTCCAGCAGTGGACGCAGAGGGCTGATTGATGATGATGATTGGGGAGCAAGAGGCATGCATGTGGAAGGAGCATACATAAACCATCTAGGCTTTGCTGATGATATTGTGTCAATAAGCAGCGACCCCAATGAAATAGAAAACATGATGAAGTAATTACATGAAGAACCCCTAAGGATAGGATTAAAAATGAATCTCAACAAGACCAAGATCATGACTTACAGATAACAATATACGACCACGTATTTGACACCGTAGAAGAATACGGGTACCTAGGTCATACAATCAAGTTGGGTAAGGAAAATCAAACGTCTGAGATAATCACGAGGGTGCGACTGAGCTGGGCCAGCGTACGGGAAATTGATACATATTCTTAAGAACATGAGCATCCCGACAAGTCTTAAAAGAAAGGTTTATGACGCATGCATCTTGCCCTTGTCTACATATGGGCTGGAAACTGTAACCTTGATGCAAAAAAGTGCAGAACGCCTCAGAAAAACTCAAAGAGCGATGGAAAGGTCCATGCATGGAATCAGCCTACGAGACAAAATACGCAACACAGAAATAAGAAGAGGACGAAGGTAAAAGGCATCATCGAACGTGTAGCTGAACTTAAGTGGCGGTGGGCTGAACATGTGGCAAGGCAGGACCCCCAATTAGTGGACAATACGTCTGGTAAAATGGCCACCACGATTATCAAAAAGTAGTGTTGGAAGACTCCAAAAGAGATGCCTAGATGATATCAAACAGTCTGTGGGTCGAAACTAGCACCAACTTGCCCTAGATAAGGACATGTGGAAAAATTTGGAAGAGGCTTATGGCCAGCAGTGGATAAATTAAATCTGACGAAGAAGAAGAAGAAGAAGATAAGGATCATGTTATTTTGTTCTATTCACTATTCGGCAAAAAAATAAGTGTCAAAAATGTTGCGAGGGACAGTGTCCGGTTTCTGGTATATAATAAATCTTCTTGGCTCATGTTGTTTGCAGTATTCAAAATATTATTATATTTAAATATATATAACATTAATCGGAATTGATTTATAAACTACCATCTAATTACTTACTCGAAATGGCTCTTTTAGGATTTCTAGTTTTTCACACAAATTTCGCGAAAAATTGTTCAAAACTGCAGATCCTAGGAAAATTGTGATTCAAAAATATAACCAAATAATGTAAAAAAAGTGTAATAATTGAGAAAAAAAATCATATTTCGAAAACTAATGGTGTTTATAAGAAACGGTGATCATTTTCGAATTCAGCAGGTTCGAAAGTATAAGTAACATACCACAAAGCGTAGGTAAATTTTCCCGAAATTTAAAAAAATCACAGTTTGACATACCTAAACCTAATAGATAATCGAATTCGGATTGAAAATAGAGAAGCAGATCAATCTTAAACAAAATTATTTTTTTATTCACAATTCGGTAAAAAAATAACTGCCGAAAATGTTGGAAGGGACAGAATCTGGTATTTAATACATTTCTTTCTGGCTCACGCTACTTGCAGTATTCAAGATATTATATTGAAATACAGATAAAAGTAATTGGATTTAATGTATAAACTTCCATCGAATTACTTATTCAAAATACTTAATGAAAGTACCCCAATAATTCGAATAGAAATTGAATCAAGGGAATCAAAGGAAAAATAAATCCAAGTACGTAATTGAATTAGGATTCGAAATAGAGAAATGATAATCGGATTTAATCAATAAACTTATCGAGTTGAAGATACCTAAAACTAATACAGGGTTACGCCTAGAACTTGAATCAAAGGAACCGAACCTATATTAATGTCAAACATTTGGATTGTAAATACAGAAGCAGATCAATTTTAAAAAATCACTTATAGGTAGGTATGTCTTACAATTTAAATAAAAGTAAATAAATTTAATCTTTAAGCTTCCACCGAGTTACTTATTCAAAATATCTCAAATTTCTCCAAGGATTCGAATGGAAACTGAATAATAGCAATCGAACGTCAAGTAATTCTAAATAATCGAATTAGAATTCTGAATATAGGTATATGATATATTTATCATTGGCGTTAAAGAACATCTCATGTTCTCATGCCTCAAGTTGATATTCTCAACTTAACCGTAAGAGTATCTTCTTCTTCTTTGCTGTACTGGCTTTTGCTGTAATCTTTTGATACCATTATTTTTATCCATAAAAGTGATTTTATTTGCAAATATCCCATCTATGCAGTAACACTCAATCCTGAATCCATCGTGAGATTCTAATTATTGTTCTTGAAATTCATGTTTTAGTAGGTAAGTACACGGAACATATTTTTCAAGCTTCTGAATTAAAATGTATGCAGCGTTTCCTACTTCTTTTTTTTGCAAATAAAGGATTTGATTGCCTTTCTCCATTATTGAAGTGGGATTTGTCCATTTATTATTTTGTTTCAATTTTCTTATTATTCCCTTCGTGAACTGTTGCTTTTTCTAAAAATATTATCCATCTTTGATCACTAGTCCTTTATGTTCCAGGTTTTATTTGTTTTTCCAGTATATTTAGTTGCTTCCTCGAAAGTTCTTTCCCATTTGATTTGTAGCAATGTTATTGCTTTTTCTTCCCAGTACATTCGCTCCGATCGCTCTTGTTTTTTATGATAAAATATTGACTTAAGTCCAAGCATAAAAGGAGGAACGTCAACTTCCCTATAAGTAGCTAATACAATATATATTTTTTCCAGTATCTTGATTCCATACCATTATCATTCTCTCTTTCAGTTGTGTTAATTATATACACTTCTGAACCAATGCCAATCAAAATGACTTCTACATGTGTTTAAAACGGGCCTTGAAGAGTGCAAATTGCTCGTTATACCCCGGCAATGCAAGCCGTATATAATAATAAGCTCAGAGTCCGTTGTTATTCCTCTCATTCTCGCCATTCAGCAACTTATTAAAATCGATTATATGCGCCTTTTTTGCTGCCATCGGCGAAAATTGTTATTTAAGATCTCCCTTCGTTTTTTGTAACCGCAGCATTCCCGTGCACACGTCTGTTATCAGATTTCGTAATTCAACGCACCGAGCCGATCAAGCGAGAAAATGCTTTAATTTTTTCGTTGTGAGGTTTTGCATAATTATTATCGGATTTTTGTTTACCGTAACGATAATCTTGTTTCGTAGCGTGGTTTGGAAGAGTCCGAGCCAAGCGGGAGGAGTCATAGCGATTTTTTTTGTATATATTTCAAAGCATCGAAATTATTCCATAAATAATAACTGTACAAATTTCAATCAAAAACAATTTAATTGGGTAATGGTGGTATGTTCCTTCTTTGCGGAAATCATCAGGTCGTTAGGGGAAGATTTGGTCCACCCGCATCGCCCGGTGAAATACCATCGCATTGGTTTAGGTTGCGTGAAACGACCTGTGGTTCATGTTTCGTCACCATGTCTTTGTGATCCGGTCTCCAGGGTGGAAAAAAGAAATATTGCATGATGACGCCTCCCAAAACAAAATACTTCGGAAGTAAAATAGCCTCCCATTCCAACCTCCGGGTCGAGACTGGCCTGGGGGGCCATCAGGCCTGCACCTTTCCAAGATAGAAAATAGACTGGATTGGACTTCTGCAAAGATAAGAGACATCAACACAAATATTAATTTGGTCCACCAGCACTTAACATCAAGCCTCATATTTTAGCTCTACCAGAGACAAAGGTGAAATCAAGCACTACAAATGTTCACTTGAATATACTCGGATATGACCTTTACTTCCGATTTCGACACAACTCTGGACTAGCTGTTTTTATACGAGACGATTTATGTTGTCAACGAGAAGAAACACATACGAACCTAAGGACTTCGATGTCATGTGGTTCAAATTAAGCACAGCCACCAGGTTGGCACAAGCCAACCAAATTCATTTGTTCCTTGTATAGCAAAGATCAATATAAATAGTTTTTTTCAAATCTTGACAATCTTGACAATTGATTTTCTGCAGATCAACTATTCAACGGCAGAAATTGTCAGAGTAGAAGACTTCAACGTACATAACATGGACTGGTTGAAACACTCCAACAAAAACGACGATGAAGGACGAGAAGCCGAGACTTTTGTTATAAGCCACGGACTTACTCAGCTGGTTGACAAACCTACCAGGATCCCTCAGCGTCAAAAAGACTTTGCTAGTCTCCTGGATCTATTCTTAACTTATAACTTACTTGTTTGTCGTTTTACATAATAGAGGCGATTTGAAGTCCAAGACAATACCTCTAGACGCCTCAGATTGTCAAACTAAAACTTGATGGCTCGTCCACATAGAGCGTGAATTGTTCAAGAAATTTTGAAAAAGAATATCATTGAGGAAATGGTGTGCCCTCCTAGAGTTATTGATATGAATATCATAGAGCACGGGTGGATGAGAATAAAATTATAGTTGAATCAGAGGGAGCATGAATATAATAATCTAGATTACTTAGCAAATGTAATTAGTACAGAGTTGGGAAGCTGTTCCCCAATACTTTATTGCTAATTAAGAAGTTCATGAGCAGCATGCCAGGGAAGGTAGACCAACGAAGTAGTAATGAAAACGTGAACCTAAGTAAAAACAAATCACACTTTTTCAATTTTCCTTTGCTTCCTTCGTCACTCTGCTTAATATACAAATATCCATGTTAAGGCAAGATGGATTCCTGTGAAGCCTAAATGGAACGATTGTTCAGAATCTAAAGAGTTCGTCAAGATCCATCAATTCGTTTATAAACTACAACAATTTTAAAATTATGCCGAATTTGTGTTTCCATTTTTGAAAAAAAAAATATATTTTTCGCCAGAAGGCTTCAATTAAAAAACTGAGAAAAGCGTCTCGATATATTGACATGGACTTCAAATCGCGCCTATTTCTTTTGCCTCAAACTTTTTCAATCTGTCAAAAGTGAAATTTCAATGAAATGACCTTTCATGGCCTGAAAAGATCATAAAAAATAACCAGCTCGTTCTTAAACTAGAGTAATTTAAAACTAGTATTAAAATTATGTTTTTTCGAGTTATTTTTTGGCAAGCAGTTTACATGTATCTCAAGAAGCACGAAAAGGGGTGCTTTCACTGCGTCCATGGACTCCACACTATTATTTCTGCGTTACCATCAAGTCCCTACAAAAGTATGTATTAGTTACTTGATGGTTACCCAGAAACAATAGTGCGGAGTCCATGCAAGCAGCGCAAAATGCATTATTTAGGCAAAAAAAAAACTCCCATAAAAATCATAATTTTTAGCAACTCTAAACATCGAAACTTGATGGTTTCTGTCAAATTTAAGAAATACTAACGCACCGTTGCCGGATTATGCAATAAGTAACATTTTAGTAAACATCCGAAAATGCTTTTTTAACTTCGCTTAATGAGTTTACACTATCCCCGATTACTAAGTGCGCATGTTCTTTCAATTTTTGAATTGTTTTCAGGTCTTTGTCACTGTTTTATATTATAATTTTCTTTAGAGTTGTATTGTGTTTTATTTATGGTTGGCCTTGTCTTAAGTATACTCAAAGTTTACATTGCACTCTTACTACTTGACAGATTCTACTTTGAAAATTCCAATTCCAAGAACTTTGACACCTTTTTTCGTAGACTCGACTTTTACTACTGTAGGTAGGCAACCACCAAATCCACGAACATGTATTCTGCGAAATTCCGGTTTCGGTAGGGAATGAGTTTGCAGGATAGGACTCCATGCACATGTGTACTACAGGGAGCTGGTTTAGATGAGAAACAAAATCTGCCGAAGTGATGGTTCGCTAACGTTTTTGTATAATAAAATGTGCCGATCGTTGCACGTTTAAGGTCTATAATCGCTTGCGTTGACTGCTCGCGTTGTTTATAATTATTTGTCTTGAATGATTTTGCAAGGTAAACACATTATTCGTAAAATCCAGTATTTTATTTAATCTTTCAAGATAAAATTATTAGCCAAATTTCCGTTCATGAAATCTGATTCATGAAATTAAACCACTTTAATTCTTTGAAACCGATAACACCGTCAGGTAGCGCAGCTTCATCAATTTCTCTGTATGCTGATTGCTGATTCATTGTTTTCTTCAAGATATACAATTTCAAACAATTTTAACCGTGAAAAGAGAGTTCAGTTCGAATTAAGAGAGATTAAGTTTAGGTCTTGACTGCTTATAATCGTCGGGTGGGCGGGCGCCCTTTGCACTGTGTCCAAGGGCATCCCGCCAATTGCTTTTAGTCACTAAGTTTATTATATCATTTGCTAATTATATTTTTAAATAAAGTGATTGCACAGTGATTCCACAAAAATGGATTTTAATTGGGAAGCGAGAAAGCTGTGAACTTCAGTGAAGAAAATAAAACTACAGTCCACTAAGAAAGCACAAATGTTTACATAATATTTTCCAAATTCAAGTTCGAACTTAGGACCGGGTGATATTTACTTAGCAGTTTTTGCATTTTAGTAGTTTACAGTAGGTCTTTGTGAAAATGTAAATTGTTTACCAAAGACATAATATTTTTAATGATTTTAAGAACAATATTAATTACATTGCAAATAATTCTTTGCGGTGAAATTATAACATTATAACAAAAATACTATTTTTATTAAAATATTGTCACGAGTAGCTTCGGGGGTAGCGTGATTTCTTTAAAGAATAACTTCTCAGAGAAGAGCCGCGTCGCGATTAGTACAATGACGGAGTCTCAATGCTTCCTTTAATCTACCACTGGATGTTCTACTCGCGAGGACACGCCTTGTTTAGCGTGCCGGGGGGTAACTGAGGTAGACCGGGATCGCGTTACGTGGGGTAAGAAGAAATGATAAAGTAAGCACGTTTAGTTTATAACAATAACAATGTATTAACGATAAAACTTTAACAATAATTATTGGTCAGAAAAAATGAGATTCTATTATACCCGATTACTACGGTGCGCATGTTTTCTCGATTTGAGGTACTGTTTATAGGTCTTTGTTTACTGTCTTATAATTTATAGTTTTTCTTAAGAGTTGGGTTTTATTTAAGAGCACTAAGAGATTTCACTAAACTTTTTAACTGACTATTTAGACACTTGTCTTTCTCAACACTCTGACAAACTTCTTGTCAGGACTTTACTATGGAGGTTGTGCAACCCCTGGTCCTAGCAGTCGTCAAGTGACTAACCGGTATCAGGTTTGGTAGGAAAGGAGTGGACCTAAAGCAGTCGTATGACTAACTTTAGGAGCGGATAGAACCCAGAAGTCAGTCGTCAAGTGACTAACCTTGGGAGCTGGAGGTGAGACTAAAGTCTGCCGAACTGAGGGTTCGGTAGCGTATTTATATAAAACAAAGTGATGATCATTGCATGCATAAGGTTCAAAGTCGCTCCCGTTGATTGCTCGCGTTGTTTATACTTGCCTTTAATGTTTATATAACAATCTCCAAGTTCAAGTTCAAACTTGCGACAGGGTGATATCTGTTTAGTAGCTTATGCATTTTAGTAGATTACAATATCATCATCAAAATTTGAAAAATAAAATAAATTATTTTGTTTTAAAGGTGGTAGTTGTTACTCTAATTCTAATAGTATGTCGAATGAAAATTATTTATTTATTTATTTATTTATTTATTTATTTATTTAGTACTTACATGCACACCACAGAGCAAAGCTCCAAATGGTACGGAAAGAGTTAAAAACAATTAATCGTAGGACATTATATAAAACATTTGCAACACTTAACATTTAATACATATTCGATAATAAAACGTGTAAGAAGAATAAAAAAAAGTTCAAGACACAATACGCTTCAGTGAGTTGAGACTTATGTTAAAAATATCTAGGTGGTTAAACTTGTCGTTGTACATTGTAACCATTCGATCCACAAATGCTCTTTGTCCGTAGTTGGTTCGGTGATAATGTTGGTGGAACAGTTGTTGGTGTCTTAAAGTTCTCGCTGGTATCTTAAGGTATAGGAGTCTCAGTAAATTGGCACAATCAATCTTCCCGTTGATCAGTTTATGAAGAAAAAACAGAAGCTGGTTCTCTCGTCTAGCTTGCAGCGATTTAAGACCGCAGAGCAGGAGTCTAGTGTCATAGCACAAATCGCGATAGGGGAAACGATGTTTATACAATAAAGATTTAACAAATTTATTCTGCACCCTTTCGGGCCTAGATATGTGACACTGGTACTGCGGGGACCAAATAGTGCTGCAGTACTCAAGTATAGTGCGCACTAGAGAGTTGTAAAGTGTCGTAATTGCCCTGGTGTCCGTCATCAGTGCAGTATTCCTCTTTATAAATCCAAGCAGCCGCAAGCCTCTCGAAACTATTTGATCCACATGTAAAGTGAATGACAGATCTTTGTCAAACAACACCCCTAGATCATTAAAGACAGTTACCAATTCCAGAGTCTCACTATCGATGGTGTAATTGTGGTCAATTTGATTCATCCCCTTGTAAAAGCTCATTTTTTTACATTTCTTGACATTTAGTTTTAGGCAGTTTTTCTTGCACCATAAAACCAGGCGCTCCAGATCTTGTTGGAGTCCGATGGACGATGTTTCCGCAATATTATAAAATTTTAGGTCATCGGCGTACATAAGAAAGTCCGATTCTTCAAAACATGACGAGATGTCGTTGACCAATAGGGAAACAGAACTGGACCAATGTGGGACCCCTGAGGCACACCCGACAACACCTGGATCTCCTTAGATGTAGCCCCGCCCATGAGTACACGCTGCCGACGATCCGACAGGTAGCTTGCAACCCAGTTCAAGTAGTGAGAGCCAATTCCAATCTTTGAGAGCTTTGTGAGAAGCAGCTCATGGCAAACACTATCGACCGCCTTAGATATGTCCGTGTATATAACATCGACTTGCTTTCCCATCTCCAGACTGGTAACTAGGAAATTTTGATACACTAGGTTGGAATTTGCTGAACGCTCCTGGAAAAAACCGTTCTAATTTTCGGTTATATAGTTTTTGTAGGTACGGAAGATCTCATCTGTCAGAATTGATTCCAAAATCTTCGGCAACGTGGATAGCATTGATACACCTCTGTAATTACCGATTTCGGTCCTATCGCCGGACTTGTAAATGGGAAAAAGGGTGGAATGCTTCCAGAAAGTTGGGAAAACTCCTTTGTTGAATGTTTTTTGGAAGATGGTGCAGATTGGTGCAGCAAGCGACTGCGAACAACGATTTAAAAAGATAGGTGGAATTCCATCTGGGCCGGCGTTTTTACTGCAGTCAAGCTCCTTGAGCTTCGATGTAACTTTGACTATGGTGAATTGATGCTGGAGTAGCGTGCTGCCCTGCACAATACTCTCGTGTATTTCAGGATCCACAGTAATCCCGGTGTGATCGGAATAACTTGATTGGAAGTGAGCAGCGAAGGCATTTGCTATTTCTTGAGGCCTTTCGAGGAAATTGCCATGGTTTTGCATTCTTTTGGGTATGCCAGAATCCTTTTTCAATGAGTTTATAAAACCCCAGAAGTGTTTTATATTTTCCGGAATCATATGTTCGAGGCATGTGCGAGGCATAACAAAGCTCAATGTGAAACTTGGTTTCCCGGCGAGCACTTGAGTATATCTGATAGTCCCACTCGCTTCCAGAGCTCTTGTATCTTCGATATAGTTTATTCTTATGAGCTATCATCTTTTTTAAAGCAGGAGAGTACCATTTTGGGAATTTGCCACTCGTTACTATTTTGGTTGGAACGTGTGTGTCGATCGCTTCTTACAGAATATCGTAGAATTGTCGCACCAGAAGGTCTGTATCCTCCTGGCTATCAAGGAATGACCAGTCGGCGTTGTTCAGGAAGAGATTTACTTTTCGGTAATCAGCCATTGGAAACTGGTGCAAAGTGATGTTAATCTTATTGTCTATAAACTGTAACGTGTGGCTATCAAAGAGGAATTCTAGAGAGGGATGGTGTTCGTCACATTGTACTAGTGAAAATTCGCTTTTGGTTATTTTCGAGTATCTTATATCGCTGACAAATACTAAGTCCAATATTCTACCCAGTGCATTCGAAATATTGTTGCGTTGCTGGAGCTCCAAGAAGTACATACAGTCGATCACAGCTTCCTCTATGGGATTACGGATACCCGTTGGAGTCAAATAGCCTTCTTCTTCGAGCCATCTCACGCCAGGCAGGTTGAAGTCGCCGAAGATGAAAAAATTGGCGTTGTTGTATTTGCTGGCTACGCTTTCACAGCTGTTTGTAAAGTGACTATAAGCGTCGAGGGCTGATCCAGGAGGGAAGTAAACACAGCAAGGAATTTCCTTGCTGCTATCAAAGTTTGTTTCTACCCAAACGCTCTCATAGTCAAGGCTCTTGAAAGCGGAAACAATTCTGGAGTGGTACTCCGACTTGATGGCGATAAGGACGCCACCGCCTCGGCTGCAGTCCAGTTGGTCATAGTCGCGATCGCAGCGAAACACTGAGTAATTTTCAGTGAAAAACTCTGATGAAAAGTGATCCCGGGAGAGCCACGTCTCCGTAAGCATGATGCAATCATAATCGCTGTTACCAACGGACATCATAAATTGCGGTGCTTTAGTGCGCATTCCCCGAACATTCTGATAGTAAATCGAGTTAAGGTTTTTGTTACGGACTCTGTAACTTGGGTGTGACGACGTTAATTCCAATATCGGAGGATGATCTGATTCAGATTCGTTGAATAAATTTAAAAATTTGTCTCGTGGTTTACTGATGCGTTGACGTGTCTCCGCTGCCTAGGTCTGGTGGAGCTCGGTGGAGCTATAACTTCATTCCATAAAAACCGGGTAATTTTAAGCTTCCCGTTTAGGGTTGGTGTGCAGAACGATTTTTTTTCCTCTTCAGTTGTGAAATTGTCCATACTCAGAAATACTGAGTTGTTCGTGTCATTGTGGACGTGCTTGTGAATGTTCGAGTTAAGTTCGTAGATAAAGTTGTTGAGGACTGGTCTCTTTGAGGCATATGCAGGACCTATTATGATTAAATTAGATACATTGGAGATATCCATCAGTTTTGACCAGATGCGGGGGCCAATCACTCTTCCGAGAGAAGCATCCTTAATTCCGGTACAAAGCAAGATATAGTCTTCCTTCGTAAGTTTCAGAAGCAAGTCAGAATATTTATTTATTATGTCTTCAACAGTGACATTTCGCGCGTACTGGCAGTTGATGTCACAACTACTGTTGGAGTTGCTCTTAAGCAACATGCTTAAGCCTCTTGTGTGGAATTCTTCGCCGATTATGAGCAGTTGGCGCCACCTAAGATTCTGATCATTGGTGGCACTGTTTTTCAGGTTTGGTTGGTTGTTTTCGCGGACGGCAGGGTGTGTGGGTTGATGAGAATCTGGGTCAGTTTGAGATTCAGCATGCGTGGCATCTAAGGTGTCGGTTTGGGTGGTTACATTTGCTAATTAAGTTTTCTCTCCAACTGTTTGTATCCCTTTCTCATTGCGAGTTGGCAGCTGATGGCAAGTTTGCGTTCCTTTAGGTGAGGAGATTTTATTGTCTGTTTGTGTCCCTGCTTCCATTGATGTGTCTGAGTTGACCTGGCGTTTGAGCTCGTCAATGTGAGCTGTCATAGTTTCGATCCTTCCTCTTTGGGATTCTATTTTTTCCAAGTATGCTTTCTCTACATCTGTGATTTCTTCTTGGTATGATGTGGAGCTTCGCTTCAGCCTTGCTATGTACTGGTTCTTCTGATCCAGTTTGTCTTTCAGATCAAATATTATCTCCCGCGGAGTCTCGAGATTGTATCTGGTTCATGAGTAGTCGCTTTTTCTATACATGCTTTGGAGCACCAAATAAAATTATCGTTGATTATCGAGTGATGTCGCGTTCTTTCCAAGCAACTTTTATGGTATATATTGTTGCAAAAAATACATATCAGGTTACCCTGATTTTTCTTACAACACTTGAACACTGCCGCCATTTGGTCTGTTAAATATTCGTATGTTTTACATTAAATCGAAGGGATAAGGATAACACAGAGGACACCCTTCTCGTCCTATATATTATATTTTCATTATAAGTAAAATTCAAATTTAATCATGGTATTATAATTTTTATCTACAACCATTTAATAATAGACGCATAATACTTATGATAACACCATTATGCTATGCATAGTACGGCAGTTATAGTCCTCAAAAAACAACAAGGGTAATTATGAATTCGCAATAGCCAATCAGACAGCTGCAACTATGGAAACCAGAAGTGCCAAAATAGGTATGTGCTGATGTCTCGGTTGACCTAAGTGTCAAAATTTCGTTTCCTAGTTAAACAATTTATGAGTTTATGCTTGTTTATAAATTGTAGGATTTGACTCACGAATAATGAACCCTAATAATCCTTGTTTATTATGGCTTACATTACACCACTCAGTTAAGGTGAATACCACAATTTTAAGCTACTGAAAAGTAATATGGCATTCCATAAATAACAGTGGTTAATTATTTTTATGATTCTGTGGTTTTTAATTCCCAACCGTTTTTATAAAATCGTATAGTTTTCCAGAGACCTTTCTTGCAGTCAATTATTAGGAGACTCTGAAAACAATAAAAAATTTGACAATTAATTACCTTGGCTTGCTACTTTTTACCGTACAACATTCCATGGACCAGCATTTTTAAATTTATCATCGTGCACACGATTATCATATGAAAATATTTAAAAAACTTACACCCTGAGGTTTTGGATAATACTTCAGGTTAAATATAAATGGAGCATCAGTTCTTTGAATCAGATTTCAGGAGTATGAAACCTGCAATACTGCTATTTCGAAGAAAAGATAAATATTACCAATAAGAATAAACCTTTTTTCCATTACTTCGTAGCCCGAAAATTAAGCTTTTACCCAAATTAATGTATAGTCAGTTTCACAGAGATTTATTCCCTAAATATTCGGGTAGTAGTTTGAAAATATCGTGTATATCCTTATGATGCTTTGCAAAGGGGTTTTACGTCATTTAGCAAAGCATCATAAGTAAATTAGGATATTTAGGACTAATCAGCTTTTCAGTTAAGTTTATCATCTATATAAAAAGCTTTGTGGTTTCACTGGTTTTAATCACTTGCTGAAAGTCTCAAAAATATTTTTATACGGTCCCATAATACATATTTTGGCACTGTTTTATTTTTATTAATATTTCATTGTTCGACCGCATTAGCATTCACAATTTTTATCATCATTCGCCGAAAAATTGAATATTTATACCATGGGTATAACAAATATGTTGGAAATGGCCATATTTATTAATTTCCAGTTACTATAATATGATTTTATCCACAATTTATTCTACCCACGTGTTCGTATCGTGTAAAATTGACAAAATCGAATGATTAAACCAGTCGAGTTCGGGGCTTTAATTCATAATAAAATTTTATGTTTTTGGTGTTGATTGCACCGCACCGGGCCGTTCCGGGCGATTTTCATAAAACTAAATTAAATTGGTAAAAAGGAAAAAATTGTCAAGTCATATCCTTCCATGAACCACCCATGCAGAAAGCAATATTGAGGTAATAATGAACGGAAGTAATTGTTCGGTTGTGAAAGCCGCTTGATAATGGAATTTTTGTAATCCATCCATTATGTAAACTGCTTTGGTGCAACATGCTTTTCCAATCTATTGGGTGACGTTCCGCACAACATTTTCGACAGTTGTTTGTTTATATGAAACCCAACAGTATAGCGAAAAGTATACGTAGGACATAAAGTTCGTTTCAAAATTAGAGAAAGTAATAAAACAGTAATAAAACATCCGAAAAGCCAAGAAAGGTCCAATTTTACATCCCTGTTTCCGCTATTACATAGGCATAGTACCTATATCTTGTTTCTTACAAACATTATTGCTCACACAAGCTGCCCTTTATACTAGAGGGTAAATGAACAAGAACTGAGACAGTTTGTTCGTGAAAATGGCTAGCGTCTCTGATTTTGCTGCTGTGAAAAGATTTAGTAAAAGTGCTTTGTTAATAAACGAAAACGTTATTATTTTTATCATCTGCAATGCCCCCAAAAATAACTCTAAGAGGGGTCAAATATCCCAAAAAGTCATGAACCACTCAAAAAGCTGTACTACGATAATGATGCGCGCCTCCGATGACGTGACATTACCTTCGTACGTAATTTACAAGAACCAATATTTTAACCATTCTTGGAAGGAAGGAGGCATTAGAGGACCACCATGTTGTTCGAAACAATGTTGTTCACAAGGCTCAAGATCGATAACGAATCATTCGAAAAAGGGCTCCGTTCTACATTTCTTCCTCATGCCAAAATATTAGAAGGAGAAAAAGTCCATATTGGAGATAACTTGGCATCTCACTTCAACGATCAGCCGATTGAAGTTTGTTTTTCTTGTGTCAAGCTTCACATATCTGCCAACCTCTCAACATTGCATTTTCTAAACCATTTAAAGTGGTGTGACGCAATGTGCTGCTTAAATAGAAGTTGAAATATACATCTTCATCTGAAACATCCAGGGAAGAATTTTCTTCTCTATTAAATTCAGCCTTGGAAAATATAGATACTATCACACCATTAACAAACTATAAGCCTGGAGATAAATAATTATCTGCCATGAAACGAAACCTGATAAATGGATTCTTTGCTACACTTAACAAATTTAAAGTATTGGAAAAAATTTCAACACGAGAAATTACAGAATTGCTCCGCGGGAAAAGATTTGGAAATAAAACAGAACCACAACGTCGAAAAAGGACAAATGAAGACATAACAGAGGGTTCTGAAATAAGTGGCGAAAATAACCAGAATAGAGATGATTTAGATCTTACCCCTCAAAAATATCTCTTGAATTCTGGATCCTCTGTACTAGATAATTCTTATTTGGAAAAAGAATTTCAGAAGAGAAAATCTCTCTGAAATTAAGTCGACGGTTATATAGGATAGCGTTCATTGATTCTAAGAAAACGAAGTTCAAGCAGTTAAAAGAAAAAAATTTGAGCACCATCCCCATTTCTGATATACTGGCAATACCTCCTGTTGAAGATAAACGCAACCAGGAATACGATTTCATTCAAGAATACTGAAAATTATTAGTATTTATTCTTCTGTTAATATTTGGTTGTTCTAGTATTGTACTAATTATATTATTAACTATTTTTTTAATAAAAAATATTGGAACCAAATTACTCTCATTAAAGCCC
Source organism: Pissodes strobi (assembly GCA_016904865.1). Lineage (NCBI taxonomy): Eukaryota > Metazoa > Arthropoda > Insecta > Coleoptera > Curculionidae > Pissodes > Pissodes strobi. Next base: position 146,957 of record MU184023.1, read on the forward strand.
AAAGTAAACTTGCATGGTATGGTATGGTAGAAAAATCGATATTAGTCTACTCTCCTGAACAAGGAGGAATTCTGTACTTGAAGAAATCAAACGCTTGTTGGAGTGAATCACACTAAGGTAGCCTTGGAGTTCAAGTCCCTACAGAATTCGAGGAAGCGAAGAGACGGCTGAATTTGCAAGTAGGGGATTATACACCGACCGAGAACCAGCTCTGAGGGTGACACGCACCTCATTAGTGGCAAACTAGTTCAGATCCAAGGGATATCAAAGGCTTTATAATACCAGAGCATGTCTAATAAAGGTAGGTAACTGGCGCAATTATTGGTCTCAGGAAAGGATACATGACTGTCAAAGATTACCTGCCTAAAAAAGGTATTACATAGGAAAGCTTCGCTGCAGATGATGCCGCAAACATTCATTACGAATGAAGAGGTGTTACAAAAAATTGGGCAGGAAAATCCAATGAAGAACAGAAGAACACAGCATATCTTGGTAATATTGTAAAAAAGGACAAATATAAACTGCTACAATCGATCACGCAGATGAGAGAAAGGGTACAGGTAGAAGAAAAAAATTCTGGTTGCGAAATATCAAGGAAATGATAAATTTTCAGTGTGGAAGAATTGTTTCATGGTGCAAGGAACAGATAAACGTCTGCGGTAGGGGACGGCCTGAAAGAATAAGAAGAAGAGAGCTAAAAGGTCGATAAAGAAGATAAAGCTAATGGACGTTCCGGGATAACCTCTAACAAAGCTTAACGGATCTCCTTTTAGAGATCGTTGCACCATTGGTTTACCTTAAACTAACTCATCATCATCATAACCTACTTTATTTCCATTGCCAGAGATTCCATAGTTTTTATTTCTGGGCTTGTATCAGCTAATGCTGTTCCCTGATGCAGCATGTAGCTGATGTCAGCCTGGTCATCTTAACATTATCGGTCTCTCCTATATAACTATCTTCGTCCATCTATTATCCGTCAGTATCGCCATGTATTCTGACCATCTCCATTTCAGGTTATATAATATAGTCTCTATGCAACATCAGCTACTTTTGCTCTCTCTATTGCATAATCTTATTGGCTACCTTATCACGTAGAGAAACATCAAGCAGATACCTCTCAGTGCTCTCAATTGTTCATCCGATCTCTTGGTGGAGGCCATGGATTTTAGATAATTGGGATTTGACCTTTTCCAGGCTGTACTTAACCTTCCAAGTATTGCCTATCCGAGAGAAGTTGGTATTTGCACTTCGGTTTGTATAACCACCTCAGCTTTGGCAACTTTCGTAAACATCCCTTTAGAGCAGGTTCGGGGAGGTTGACCTATTTCCTCGAATTTGGTTTTGAGATGTCCGATTTTAACTTAATTTCATCAGTGTATTCAAATATGCTTTTCAAAGCTAGATCAAGTATTTTAGGTTATTGAGTTTCCCTGTTTCTTTATAGTAATGCAAGATGCTGCCCTCGCCTATTTTTTTTCAGTGTGGAGTATCAAGAGTAAGTTCTATCATCATTGAGAGCTTTGAGCAGATTCCAGTCGAACCGAATGCCTTTTGGTAGTTGATAAATCGTTTTTGAGTTTGATTGTGTGTAAGCGGTCATTTATTTGTATCAAAACCTTATGATCTGCAACCCGCCTTTTCTCGTAGCTGGTAGTCGCCTATAGTTTTTTGGACAGTCTGTTATTAATAATTCTGATGAGTATAAGTATCAGAGGACGTTATTCAATCTTCTATTATCTGGCATTGCCTTTTTGTATAGAATAATGATTGGATCATTCTAATCTTAAAGAGATGATAATTTAAGCACAGCTTAAATTACCATCTCAATACGGTACTGTTCTCCTATCCGGAATATACGCAATAAATAACTATTTCTGTCGACAGCAAGGAACAATTAAAGCCTGAGTTAGAACAAAATGAATCGATTAGCTGGAAAAATGTCGACACCATAAACGTAAACTTTAGAATAAGAAGCAAGTCCATATTTCCATATTGCTGATAATCAAATTAGACACGACTATTTGGGATCTAAATAATTTGTCCATTTAAATGTAAATCTCTCTCTTATGCTTTATAAAACCTAACTATTTTGAAGCACTCGCTATGCGGGCTCTTTTATTTTTGGTTTAATCATTAACCTATAGTTTCGGAGCGTCCCGTTTATGAGCGTTTCTTATATATTCCCATATAAGAGATAAGAGGTCTTCCATATTCGGCATTTAACGATATTAAAGCTCTTTTTCTTTAATGCGTCGAAATTACTTTGAGTGGGTTAATTTGCTTAATTGTGTAGGTGGGATTACGGGCTTTAATAATTGGATTGCAAATTTTTCGTTTTATCTGAAACCGTTTAGGGGACTTCATTTTAGGGTGCAAGATAACTGTAAGTTGATTGGCTTTCTCAGTTACCACGCTACGATAATTTTAATTATTGACTTTGCTATAATGTTTATAGAAGCTGCTAGTTTTGGAAAACATTGTAGACCAAACTCAATTAATACTGAGATTGTAATGAGGTTCAAAGCGGACCAAAGTCAGCGGAGACTACCACAGAAAAGCAAAGCGAATAATGTCGATAATTTAGTCTTGGCATCACAGCCAAAAAGAAGTCCAAAGGCCAAGAGACAACCAATATTCATAAAAAGCAAAATGGAACCGAACGGGTTGACAAAACACTTAATAAGGCTGAAGACAGGGTGCAAATTTACCTATTCTGTATGTTCTTCCCATACGAATAAATAAATACATATTTGTTAAGTATTTGCGCATCCACGTGGGATTTATCTTTATGATATAATTTTCATATTACCCGTCTCCTCCTTCTTCAAAGTTTTCCATCTGCGCGTTTTCTTTAAATCAATCATTATGCTTCAAAGAAAATACATTTCCCACATTGTTAAAAAGAGCTATAGTATCGATCTTCAAGAAGGGAGACATAAATCAACCTCAAAATTTTAGGCCCATATACCTGCTGCCTTTGGCTAAGCTTCGTAAGTATGGTTTCTGTCAGAATAGCATTGACTTGTTCGAATCTTACCTGAAGGACAGGACGCAGGTGGTGAGAGTGGATAATGTGTCATCAGCGGAGTGTGTGCGAAATATTGGAGTCCCCCAGGTATCATTAATGGGGCCTATCCTTTTTATAATTTACGTTAATGATCTGTCAAATGCTGAAACTACTGCAAAGCTTACAATCTATGCTGATGACACTACTCTCTCTGGCATCTGACACAATTGAGAGTTCGACTGAGAGTATGATGGCTGCACGAGAGAGGACGGAGGAATGGATTTGTTTGAATAGACTCGTGTTAAATCCGGATAAAGCCAGATAGGTCGCGTTTTCTGTGCGAGACACTGGAGGTGTGAGTGAGAATGTGGGTGGTGTGAATCTAGACCTAAAACTTAGATGGATCTTGCATTGACAACTTCAACATTAAGTTATCAAGGATATTGTTCGTACTTAGGAACCTTGCAAATAATGTTTCATGTGATATTCTGCTGACTTCATACTATACCATTTTTCACTCTCGCCTTGTTTATGCATTGCTGGTTTGGGGTCACTCAGCGGATACTTACAGAGTTTTTGGACTGCAGAGAGGGGCTATCAGAATTATTGGTAACCTGGATTACCGAGTAGACTGCAGGGAAGCCTTCAAATCACTCAAAATATTAACTCGTCCATTCCAGTACATATATGAAAACCTCCTTTTCATTAAGTGGAGCATGATATCATGCAGGGTACATGAGGACATTCACGCATATGATACCAGGAATAAAAGTTATCTAATTCCAGGATACTGGAGGTTAAAGAGGTGTCAGACTGACCCTGGGTACTGGGCAATCATTTTAATGTTCTGCATATATTGAGCGGGTAATCCCCATAGAGCAGGCTGGTTTTAGATCTGGGCGCGGCTGTACTGATCAGGTGTTAGCCCTCACCTCATTCATCGAGACCGGCTTTCAGCGATGTCTTAAAACCTCTGTTGCGTTTGTGGACCGTATAGCCGGGTATGACACCGTCTGGAGGCATAGTCTGCTTAGTAAACTTTCTCGTGCTGTCCCTTGTAGGAATATGGTGTCTCTTATAGGTAGTATGCTTGGCGATAGATCATATTATGGGGGACAGCATTAGTAAGAAGAAGAAGCTGAACGATGGCTTACCACAGGGATCGGTACTAGCCCCATCATTATTTAACCTTTAGATTGCTGACATCCCGGAAACATCATCGCGCAAATTTAGGTACGCCGATGGCCAGCTATAGCAACTAGACACACATCCTTTGAAACTACTGAGGCAGCTCTCACAGACGATCTAGCAGTGCTGGGACTATATTTTGATAAATGGAGGCTCCGCCTCAGCATGAGAAAAACAGAAGTCACATGTTTCATCTTAATAACAAAATAGCAAATAGAAATTTAGATGCATATATCAATAACAACTTGTTAGGACACAATACCCACCCCAAATACCTGGGAGTTACACTGTACAGGACATTATCATTTAAATATCATCTGACGATTACTGCCGGGAAGACTAGATCGAGGAATAATATCAACCATTAACTTTGTGGGTCAGCATGGGATGCTGATGCAACAACTTTTCGATGCTCCTCCCTGAGCCTGCTTTACTCTGTTGCGGAATATTGTGCTCCTGTATGGATGAACAGCCCTCACATTTTTTTTTTTTTTTTATGGCAGTGGCACACACACTAAAGGTAGATCCTATGGCGCTCGACGAGCGGTGTGTGTGCGAAGATGTTGATTGACACGGTTCTTGAATATTTGTAGGTTGTAATTAGTGGGAAACAGGTGTCCTGGAAGTGAGTTCCACAGTGATGCAGTGCGCCAGACAAAGGAGTTCTGGTAAAGCGATGTTCTAGGTGTTTCTAGTTGTACGACGAACTGGTGCGCTCCTGCCGTCTGTCGGGACTGCCTGACAGGAGTTGCCAGGGGCGGGATTATGTGGGCCAAATCCTGGGAACATCTGCCGTGAAAGTATCTGTAAAACAGAGACATCTCGGCCACATGTCTGCGATGTTCCAGACTATCCAGATTCCGGGTCAACTCCGGATCGCCGACGAGACGCACAGCCCTCTTCTGAATGGAATCCAGCAGCTTTAGGGTATGCTTTGGTGCGGCACCCCAGATATGTGAGCAATATTCTAAGCACGGTCTTATTTGCGCTTTGTACAGCAAGAGCAACTGCTGCGGTGTATAGAGTTTTTTGTTGCGAAATAGCGCACCAAGCTTCTGGGAGGCTGATTTTGCGATGTTAGCAACATGGTCATGCCACGACATATTGCTGTTGACCGAGACACCCAGCAGCCCGATTGACGAGGATGAAGGAATAGTCGATCCTGCCATAATGATGTCAGGGCCCGCTGTATTGGCCCTCTTAGTAAACGTTGCTGCTTGGGTCTTTGCTGCATTGAACTGGACCAAATTTCGGTCGCCCCAAGTTTGAACTTTCTCCAGGTCTTGATTAATTGCTGTAATCTGCTCTTGTCTGCAGTGATGTGTCTCAGTCGCTGGTAAGGGTTTTTCTGATCTAAAGTGGGAGACAAGGGTACTGTCATCTGCAAAACTGTAAACAGGATTATTCGTTTCGATCAGCAGGTCATTAATATAGATGAGGAACAGAGTTGGTGAAAGTATTGCGCCCTGAGGCACGCCCGCGTTGATGGTGAATGTGTCCGAGATGTGTCCATCGACTGCAACATGTAGGGATCGGTTCTTAAGGAAACTGGCCAGCCAGCTGCAGAGAGAGGCGGGCAGTCCCAAGGACGGCAGTTTGTTGAGCAGTCCGTCATGCCAAACTCTGTCGAATGCCTTTGAAATATCCAACGCAATCGCTCAAGACTCTCCGTAGTTTTCAATTGCCCTACTTCATATATGAGTGACATAGGCCAATATATCTCCTGTCGATCTCTCTTTGCGAAAGCCGTATTGATTATCGCTGATTATTCTGTTGCTCTCGAGGTACTTGAGTAGTTGCTGGTTGACTACACGTTCCATGACTTTGGAGATTATTGGAAGCAAGGCAATCGGGCGATAGTTTGAGGGCGTGGTTTTCTTGCCTTTTTTTGGAACAGGTTGCACTCGAGCGACTTTCCAAGAGGATGGGTAAATCCCTTTTCTGTAAGAAAGAGAAAAAAGCCTGGAAAAAACAGGTGTTAGTTCGTTGGCGCAGTTCTTTAGCACGATGGCAGGTATTCCGTCCGGTCCTGATGCCTTTTGCGTATCTAGTTCTTTAAGGATTTTGCGAATATCACGATGAGAAAACTTGACTTCTGCCATGGTGGTGTTGATGTTCGGTATAGTGGGGAGAGTCTTGCTTTGGGGCACGTCTAAGGTAGAGTGCGATGAAAACATTTTGGCGAGCATGTTTGCTTTTTCTTTGGCTGTAGTCGCCGTGATGCCACGTTCGTCCGTCAAAGGTGGGAGAGACGTTTTTGTAAAGTTGTTACTTACTGCCTTTGCTACCGACCAGAAATTCCTGGAGCCACTGGGGCATTGCAAAAGTTTATTCCTGATCCTTTGATTGTGTTTGTCCTTAGTTTCGTCGATCACACGCTTGCACTCGTTTCTCGCTTCGATAAAATAATTGCGATTTTCAGCGGTCTGATTTTGCTGCCAGTACTTATAGGCTTGCTGTTTCCTTCCTACAGCTCTTTCGCATCTTTTGTCGAACCAGGGCTTTCCTTTTGATGGTAACTTGATGGAATTTGGGATGTATGCTTCCATTCCTGAGGAGATTACTTGCATGATCTCTTCGCAGCAGTCTGACGGGTCGTCAGTGGCAAAGCAGACTTCGAGCCAAGGAAAATCTAGGTAAAACTGCCTCAGATCGTCCCAGTTTGCAGAATTGTAATGCCAGATTTTGCGAGGCAATGGTGGATCCTTCTGTATGAGTGGCAATTCACAAACCGTTGTAATAAGTTTGTGGTCGGAGGTACCTAATGGCGGACCAACTGTAACCTTGTACTGGTCAGGATGGGTGGTCAGAAAAAGATCCAGGAGGGCGGCGAATTCGCCCCTCTCTGAGATTCGAGTTGGTTCGTCTACAAGTTGAGTAAGCCCGCAGCTGATGGCAAATGCTTCAGCCTCTCTACCTTCGTTGTCGGTCTTGTTGTGATGTTTGAGCCAGTTGGTGTTGTGGGCATTGAAGTCTCCCAGAACGATTATTTCTGAACTGGGGTAATCGGCCTGTATTGAGTCAAAGGTGGTAGCTAGTGTTGAGAAAAAGCTTTGGTAGGCTCTATCGCTCGGAGGGCGATAGAGACAACATATAAACTTGGTTAATCCCTTGGCGGTGAACTTGAGCCACATGACGTCAAGGTTGTTCGGTTCGAGTGTTTCCTCGCGGTGACATGAAAGGTCGCTTCGGACAAAAAGGCATATTCCGAACTTATATCTAAATCGGGTATGTAAGTCGTAACCAGGATAGAGGTAGTTCACTGTTGTTGTTGTAGAACATACTTGTGTTTCTGTAAGGGCTAATATGTGTGGTCTATTTGCTTGTAGATGTTGGTGTACCGAATTTATGTTTGCATTTAGGCCTCTTATGTTGCAGAAATCTATTCTAAATTGGTTCGGTATCTTTGCTGTCTGTGAAATGCGGAATGAAGGGCTCCCAGGGCCACCCAGCGCCCGAAGATCCGAATGGCCGGGGAGTTTACCTCCGGAATATTTTGATCCTGGAAGCACCATCACGTCCATATATTCCTGCTGTGAAACCCGGGATCACCAGCGCGGAAGCGGAACGTGATTTGGGAAAACCACTTAGCGCTCCCCAATTCTGGTGGGGTGGTCTTTCACCGGACGATGCGAGTAGGCTTATGCATCTACCACCTAGGGCCGCTTCCACTCGAAGCATCGGCCTCAGACTCATTCCTTTGGCGGTCCCTAGTCTGACAGGGGTAATAGAAAAAATATAAACCCAGCTCAACAGTACTATGCGTATGATCTCTGGCACCATTAGACCAACACCTACATATTGGCTTCCAATATTAAGCCACATACCCCCACTCAATCTGCGCAGATCTCATGCCTTGCTGGAGGAGTACAACAAAATAGCTAATAATCCTCAGCTTCACATAGTACAGACATACCAGACTTGCATATCCAGCAGCTAAAATCAAGACGCCCTTCTATCATTACGGCAGAGAATTTATCTCTTAACCACTTCCAGATAGGGAATATCTGGCGTGAAGAAATAATCCATAAGACGCCACCGGAACTCCACTTGTCGCTACGAGAGATGACATACGAAAAACCCCCTGGCTTTGACCTTCCCCGTAAAGTTTGGGCTACACTCAATAGGATTAGGACGGGACATGGCGTCTGCGCCGACTCATTGTACAAATGAGTGGGAATCACCTTCCTGCAAATGCGGTGCTGTTAACCAGACTATCAATCATGTTGTGAGCGACTGCCCTATACGGTCCTGTCCATAATATAAATCTTTTAATGTATCAGGATTTTAAAATAAAAATCAAAAAAGACTGACCTCAAATGTATTTTAGTCTCTTAAGGAATTCTTAAGTTTTCATTTTGTGTAGTAGTTTGTCTCATCTATTAAAGAGTATGTTTTTTATATGTAATACTTATGTGTATGTTTTAAGAACATTTTAAATCTTGAATATGGCATTTTTTAAGCTTTAAATGTATGTTGTAAATGCCTTATTATAGGTTAGAATATCTTATATGATATACTCCTTTTGACCTATGTAGACAATTTTTTTGTAGTTGACATTAATACATATATGAATAATCAATGTTGGTACTCTCGAAGATGAGAGTACTACCTGTACTAAGATACATTGTTCTTTTTCTGTTAGCTTTTTTGCATCCAGTTGGGCACCAACTCATCCGCTTTCTTGTCCTTCGAATTTTTTTAGATATTATATTATAGCCAAATTTGGGAATATTTTCCGCGTAGACGAGTCCGATATTCCATAACAATGTGAAAACTCCGCTGTCTAAAACACCACTAACTTTATATAAAATTGAAATATAAAAGTGGTACTTTTATATTTCAAGTAATGAAGTAACAAATGAGCATACCTATATGCTACTGAAAATAATTTAGAATTTTCACCGGTCATTTCTCAGCGCTTGTTGAAATGTGCAGACTTAATGCCACATCCTGTATCAATAAAAATATTTATTAAAAAAAATGCTCTATACATTTGGAGTATTATGTCAAATTAGTATCTAACCTTGCAGTTCGTTGGTATTAGTGTATGAGAAAGATTAATCGTTGTTTTAATGATTTCTCAAATAAAAGCTTAATTATATTGATATAATCACGGAGTACCTCAATTACTATTCCAAGCTTGTTCTTATGATAAAAATTGTTTCACCTGTTCCGTGGAGGTATTACAGTTCGAAGTCGTTCACAAGTAAACAGGAAAATTCAAGGCTGAAGATATCTGTTTTTCAGGCAGGTGTTTATAATAGTATTGTGGCCATCTTAACGCGCTTTAATGTGCCACACATTTCTGCCAGTATTTTTTAAAAATTTATATAATGTAGGTACCAGGTTTGGGTTTCTCAAAGTGCAGGTAAGCCATCCTTCATTACATTTTAGGTAAAAACTTTAGGGGATGTTTTTTTAAAAAGCAATACGAAGAAAACTGAAAAAAAAATTGTCTATGACTTGAAAAGAAGAGAATCAAAAATGTTAATATTTTATTCGATAATAAATAAAAAACATGAAAGCTTATAAGCTCATTACACATAATATTACAAAGTTATAATTTAATAAAACGAAGACAACTAACTAATCAACGTAGTTATTCATATTATCGGATCAACATAAGAACAAATTAGCCATGCTAACGTGATTATAGCCTGATATTAAAGACATAATTAAACTAAAGTAAAAATAAATTTTAATTACTTACGTATCTAAACAACGAAGAAAAAACTTTCAAGGATGAGACAGCAGTATAATGGTGTAGCGTCGCCCTCGTTTGGGATTTCAGATATTAATTATGTGCTAACTGAAAGGTTTTTAATTAAGGTTTCATTAAAAGAATAAAATGATGATGGGATATGTGAAATCCTAACCGCGGGAATATTAACTTTACGACAAAATTGATTTGTACAACGTATTGTTTCAGTCAATTCGGTTATATGCAAATGAAGACTAGATTGGTGTGTTCTTGAAAATCAAATTCAACTATCAAATATGAAATTTTTCCATTATTTTTTCAACAAATCGGAGCTAAAAAAAATCAGAAAAACTGTAAATAAAACAATTCGTAAAAGGTAATTTTAAAAACCTATTTTTAGGAGAGTTCAGTACAGAAATTTAAACAAGGCGAGATTAATATTACGAAATACAAATACTTTTTGTGACTTATATTTTGCAATTACTTGTCACAACTCCGATGTAAAATTTTATCTCGATATCTTCCATAAAAATGTCAAATTTATTCGATCCTGATGGCCCATTTTTCTATCTTCAAATAAGATTTCAGGCAAATAAATCTACTTACCACAAAAATTATACGCATCGATATGCTAAAAGCAAAAGTTTACCTCGAAATCTGCCATAAAATTCACTAGAAAAAGCCTCCAATTTTTCCTCGTTCAAACCATTTCAGGAAATAAATGTATAAACCGACATATTTTAACCTACTCGTCCTATCAAAATATTGGGAGCCATATTCTTTCAAATATCCCGTAAAATTGCCGAAATAATGAAAACTACAATTTTTTGGATGTTTCAATTTAACCTCAATTTTCTCGTATTTCCCGATCTCGTCCGGAAAATTCCCATAGAACTTTTTTATAGCAGAAATCACGAGTTTTACGAAAATGGGGTTGTTTTTTGAAAATACCTATGTGTTGGCAACTATGCTTAAATTTTTCAAAATAAGAATTAAAAAAAAACAATTCGGCAAAAACCATCGATGCAATTTTTTGGCGCATTCGGCTCTTTAATGTATGAAAGCTTGCTTGCTCCAGATTATTCGAATTTGCAGTGATAAAATATTCTCGAAAATATTAAATTCAGTTAGCTCACCCTGTATAAGAGCCGCCATCATTTTTAAAGTGTCATCTAAGAAAGTTTTTGGCAAACATTCTCGTCAAATAATCTATTCAAGAAAAAATTGTATTTCGAGAAAAATAAATAAAAACCTTAATTTTTATTGATTTAAAAATCGAAGTTTCCTTGGATAGTTCATATTCCCGACATTTTCGAAACAGAAAAGCATTTAGAAAGCTTTTTCCTAGAAAATCTCTATTTATTCAGTTTTTTTGAACTTCTTCAATTTTTTAGCGACCCAAAATTTTCAATTTTTCAAAAATATACAACGCCCAAAAATATTCGTCATTTTTTAGGTCAAAAAACATTTTAAGTTATACCAAGAAAACATGTTTAGTGAAACCGCCATGTGTTTTTCTTATTTTCTGAAATATTATCGAAATAATTTGAGTTACAGGACGCAAACAACCTATTTTTATCAATTACGTTATTCGAGCTATAACCGTTTAAAAAAAATGTGAACAAAGACAATATTACAGGAACCGTCACTTGTAAAACACACATTTGGATAGATTGAAAAGGCGCCAAGTAGACAAAACTAATTGGCAAAAATTAGCAAAACCCCGATGTAGTGTTAAATTTGGCATACAAATTGCTCATTTAGATAATAATTGATAATAAAAAGCGTTAATTCTAAAGAAATTAATAGCGCGGTTAAAGTGTGGAAAGTTTTTAATAATTTGGCTGAATTAAATATTAAGACAAATATTTTCGGCGGCATGAAATAATTGTGCGTTTGTGAAACAAATTCAACTAACGTACTACAAGATTATTATTTATAAAGAGTGCATATTTAAACTATTACAAGTGCATAAATATTGCTTGGATATTTAGAAAACAAAAATGTTTTAAGCAAAATCATGCTTTGACTTATTATCTGATCACTTACTGTTCAAAACTCTTAAGCAAAAAAAGCAATCCTTACAAAATGAATGCTCAATATATCCTTTCAATTATCAGGAAATTAAGTACAGGATCTTTGATTATATCTACGTGGCTCCTAGAGCCTTTATTTTTAAAGATAAAAAAAAGTTTTATAGAAAAATTGTAGGTTTTTTCCATATTATTTTTGAAATTTTCAGGAAAGAAAATCGAATCAAAAAATGAATAAATACAGGCAACTTCAACTTTTTTAAATTGAACAGCCTGTATATTATATGTTAAAACGAAAGATCTTTTTTCCTGATGTCAAGTATGTAGGGGAGAGGTGGGATACTTTATCATCAGGGATACTGATCATCTCCCCCTATCTCTTAAATTCTAAAATAAGTCCCCAAACTATTAGGAAATGTGCCTAGTAATGTTAAATTTGGCAAACCTGGCGTAGTTTCCCGTTCGCTATAGATTTTTGGTGACGCGGTATTTTCAGGGAATTGTTTTTGATCATAAAAGTAAGTATTCTGTTCATTATTTACAGTATTTTTAAATTTTAATTATTACTTCTTTATTATCTTTACCCATTCTAACTGTTAATATGATTATTAGGTATTTCTATTATGAACTACTTAAAGCTAGAAGTTTGAGGTTATGTGAAATTTTAATATTTTTGTTAGTCTATATATGAGGGGGATACTTGATCAAGGAGTATTTTGGGACACTTGATCATCATGCTTAAGTATCCCTTAATGTATTTTTCTTATTTAAATTATTCTTAATGTCAAAAGCCTGACGCTGATGGCTGCTGTAGGTAGTAATCCATGTTGCCAAGTGAGAAGCTTGTTACTATTTACTACTGAAAATAATATGGGCATACCTTTAGGAACATACCCACATAATATTCATAGTTTTATGTGGGTCGAATTTTATTTTATTTTTTCAATACACTATGTCATCGAATCCGTATAGACATTTAAGAATCAATTTTGTTTCAGATGCTGCAGTACTGCAAACGAAAATCTAATAAGAAACTGAGAAAAAAAATTGACGAAGAACAGATGAAAGCAGCTGTTTTGGAGGCTTTAAAAGAATAAAAAGGAGTATCGGCAGTGCCCAAGAATTTTCGGAGTATATATGGAGAGATATATGAAAAAAATATAAAAAGATCCAAATAAAGAAATTATGTCAAATTTTAGAAAAAAAAATATTTTCAATGTAAAAGAACAAAGTGAACTGACAAAACACCTAAAAATTTGCGCGATGATGAACTGTGGACTACATTTCACCAAAATCAAAAAATTGACATACCAATTAGTGCTCAAAAATAATATCATAAGACCAAAGACTGAGAGTGGGACGACAATCAAATGGCAGGAAGAGGTTGGATTAAGGGTTTTATGAAAGGAATTCGTCGTTATCGCTAAGGACTCCTTAAGCAACAAGTCTCAGCAGAGCAACTAGCTTTAACAAAAAAAAAATGTAAATGAGTTTTTTAAGAATTTGGAGCAGCTATTTCAAAGGGCAACATTTTCTGCAGCCACTATATGGCATATAGATGAAACTGGCTACATAACTGTTCAGAATCCAGAAAAGTGGTAGCAACAAAAGATCAGAAGCAAGTGGGGCAGGTAGCATCTGGGGAACGCTGCCAGTTGGTTACTATTTGTTGCCATGTGAATGCAGCTGGTGAATCTATTCCTCCATTTATGGCATTACCTCGCGTAAACTTTAAGCCCCATATGATTAGTGGTGCGCCTAGATAACGAATATTCTGCGTAGCATATAATATCCTCTGGCCTAGAGGAACTACTAGAGTGACATATCCATCAGGATGGATGACTGCTAATAATTTTTTGCTGTTTTTAAAACACTTTGTTACACATACAAAATGCACTAGGAAGAAGAAAGTTTTAATAAGTATGGACAACCATGATAGCCATATATTAATAAAGTAGTTAGATTTTGCAAAAGAAAATGGAATCATACCACTTACTTTACCTCCGCACTGCAGCAACAAGTTGCAGCCGTTAGACGTCTCTGTTTCCTCGTTATTCAAAAACTCTTGTGATAAGGCTGCAAATGACTGGATGGCAGAACATCCAGGCAAAGTTATAACAATATATGGCATTGCTACAATAATAATAAGTACAGCTTTTCCCATACCTCCAGAAAAAATCAAAAGTGATGTCAAGAAGACAGGGATTCATCCGTTTAATCCGAACATTTTTCAAGATGAGGATTTTTTACCATCCTACGTAACGGATCCACCGGAACAAACTGAACATGAATCCATAGTTTCACCCCTACCAATGACAGATGCTGGAAATGATTTTATCCATGGGAGATAAACCTATGGTACCAGATGAGTTATCGGCGGTAGAAAGTCCTACAGAACCAATATTCGCATATCCATCTGAACCTATTGCGGAGCCAAGTAATAAATTTGTAGCAAAAATTCCTAATCTAGTTCTAGACACAAGGTTTTCTGTGAGTCCGCATCAGCTTTTGCCCTATCCTAAGGCAGAGACAAGAAAAGGTGCAACTAAGGGAAGAAAATTAAATCGGCAGTTATCACTGATACCCCTATCAAAGACGATATTCAAGAGCAATTGAGGAACAGAGCAGGAGAAAAAAGTGTAAATTGGACATAAAAAAAGCCAAGGGGATACAAAAAGAAAAATGATCAAAAATTGCTGCAGTCAAGAGGAAAGTGCTTGTTGAAACATCATCCGGTGACGAAGACAAAGTTTCATCTGCCGAGAGTGAAGACTCTTGGACTGCAGAAAATGGGATTTTGGATCATGCGGTTCAGGATCTTCTGCCTGTAAATCAAGAAACTCTAAAAATCGGGAAATGTGCTGTCGTTTCATTTAAAAAGGGTAAGCGATTAACATCAGTTTACAGGTACTTATGTATTATTGATGCGATTGACAAAGACGAGGGTGAATGCCGCGTAGTAAGCATTAAATGTATGGACAGTGTGCATACAAATGCATGAATCTGACGTAAGTGATGTAAAATTCGAACAAATAAATGGGGTAGCGCCCGATCCGAATATTTGTCTTAAAGGGGAAAGACTATTTTACAAATTTTATAAACCCTTAGATATTTTTGAATCTGCTTAACCCTATCGTTTTATTTTCTTTAGTCTTAGTATACCAACTAATTGCTTAACTTTGTATGTGTTGTTAGAGAACATTAGAAATAAAATATCTATTGTACTTTTGATACAGTTTCCATGTTTGTATATTATTGCTGAGATTAAATGCAGACTTGATCGATCAAATATCCCACCCTAGCTGATCAAATATCCCTATGGCATGGAATACTTGGGATATTCTACTAATGTGCAAAATGCAGACTTACATGGAATGCTGCTGCTGGAATAGTTGAGATGAGATGATCGAACAAATATCCCACCCTAGCTGATCAAGTATCTCTTAGGCAGGTATACTTGAGCAAATTCCTATTAGAACAATATTATTTTTTAAATTTAATTTAAAAATTAATAATATTTGTGTCTTCCCCTACCTACGATATTTCAACGATAGTATTTTCACATAAGTACTGATAGCTAAACATAGAATTTTAATAAATTTTTCTTTTATATCACAAACTTAAAACGGTGATAAAGTATCCCACCTCTTCATATTATCTTAATGATATTTGGGTGAACCATTTTTGAGATATTTTAGCAAATAAATTGCAAAAAAGTTTCATAGTTGGATTAGAGACAATATCATTCTTACGTTTATTTTTGCAATTTACAATTTAAGCTAAAATATCTCAACAATGGCTCCCCTAAATATCATCAACATATATATATATATATATATAGGGTGGCACCTAAGTA
>MU184024.1:0-34319 GCA_016904865.1 Pissodes strobi
TGTGTACGAAATCACTATAAATATTTGACCATTCTATAAGATATTACAGCGAATTATATAGTTTATACAGTCTCTGAAATATTAATGTAATTGAAAAATTTGAGTTCACACTAAATGTATCATTAATCATTCCATTTTCGAATATTACGCCTATTTATAAATTTGCCCCTTTTAGTTGTACCAGCTTGGTCGGTTTAATTACTATGCAACCTTTAACCTTTATTATTTTGTATGATTTGTATCTTAAATGAATGGACTAATAAAAATAGCGATGACGACGTATTTTAACAAGGAATTTTAATTATATTCCTGTGCATCAAATTTAAGAACTGTAATTTACTTTTCTATCACTTATTTACTTATTTTCTTTAAACTCGACAATAACAGATTTAAATGAGTTACTGTGAAATTGATCTTTATCAATAACAAAATTACCCTAAGGTTGGGAACCTTCGACAAAATGCACTACAACATAGTTTTATCCACAGTTCCAAAACAGAATTTTTGCACTAAAGTGTAAAATGTGTAAAAAATTGGTTTGGGTATTGTGGATAAAGGTGTTTTGCAATAATGAAATTTTCCGAGAAGTTGATTAGCGAACCACAAAGTATAATATTAATCAATATGTATATACATAATGAGTTAGATTAATTTGAATATAACCAAAACCATGTTTGCTTTCTAACACAATTATTTAACAAATCAAAAAATATTAAGTGATCCTCACGACTCGTAATAGGTTAATTATTTTAAAGAAGACTTGTATGTCATATATCTCTCTGTTATGAGCAATCGTGTAGTAATTAATATTCGTCCTTTGCCTTGTCTCGAAATAAGTATACTAGTACAGACCCTAGAAACATTATTACCAGGATGATATTTTGTTTTTTCCACAGTTGAGATATCACTGTATTTTATATTCTCTAAACTCAACAAATGTGTCCACCTGTTACTAAATTTATGTCTTCAAAATATGTCGTTCATAAACTAGTTTCCACGCCAAATGAGCCATGAATATTAATAAATACATATGTGGTAATTATTTTTCTTAACATTGTCGGACTTATGTTAGACAGATTAGGGGGAGATTAGCTGGAGTTATGTGAGGCTGATTAATCCAAGGGTCGGTTTTGGAATGACCGTAAGAAAAATCGATTGTTGCTAAAATTAGAGGAATGATAATTCAGGGTGGTATTATATTTACTTTAGCCATTTGTACACAAACTAAAGGGGCTAATTCTGGTATGATATAGTGTTCTATATCAGTTTGTGAGTGAATACTACTTTTTCTGCAACACTATTTGAATCAGGTCAAGGAATATTTATCATCTAATGCGTATACTTTCTCAAAATTCATAATTAGCTCAATCCTATTCAGATAGTCGCTGATCCCAAGCATGTGACACGTTTCATTCTAAATTAATATTAGTATGATATGACATAGTTCTGGTTATTTGTTTCAGAGGTTTAACAAAATCCAAAGTCTTCAAGTTATTTTAACCCTTTTTTTCAACTGCATTCTTAACTGATTATCAACTGTGCCTATAAACCACAGTAGATATTTCTCTAATCAATAAATCATAACTAACCATTTTCTTAATGTAGCATTTTAATTAATATTATAGCCATTGTTTGCGTTTATTTCAAGTTTTAAGATGGATAATTCGGTAAAATATTTTAACAATAAAAACTTTATGGACTGGCGCTAATTTTATTTAGATATCCTTATAGCCCTTAAGAATGAAAGTAAGAAATAGTGTTAGGAAGCTATGGAACCCATATCAGTATTGTTATATTATTTATTCGCTGTTGTGAAGAACGGTGTATAAAAAATTTGGCCTCTAGTGTGCATAACTATAGTTTAATTGCTCACCTACCGAACATGTTTTGAAATATCTGATATCACGCTGATGCGCGCATTTATTTCAACCAGGGAATAGCGTTTCTCAAACTTACAGAAGAAGTCCCAAACTAGCCAAAGCTTGTCTTATAATATTTTAAATATGCAGGTAATATAACATATAATTCTTGGTAAATATTATTTTAATTAATGGAACATGCCACCTTGGCTTCCATTAAAAATAATTTACAAAACAATTATCTATACCGACATTACCAAAGGGTTTAGAATAGCTATAGTTCAGATGTCGAAGTTATTTAATGGAACAGCCGTATGTATTAGAGAAAATAACCTCGATTTTTGATTAACCTATTGCATTTAAGCCACTTTTTTGAGATGGAACCTGGATATATAGCAACGGGTAAGTTAGAAATAGCCGAGAGAACAATTGGCCCAACACTGTAAGGGAAAAGCCACACAGGGGATGTATATTGTGTTGCATGCAGGAAATAGAAATAGTTTTGTGGAAAATACGAACCTGGTTATAAAATGAGGTACTAAATCGGCAGATTATCACGATTTCATGAAATGGTTTAAATTAATTTAGGCCCATTATGCGTTCACTAACATGCTAATTCATCCTGGTAGCCTTGGCTTCCCTTGCAAACGGACACAGTTTTCTCGGTTGGATCTAACTACTCAAGTACCTCGAGACCAACAGAATTATCAGCGATAACCAATACGGCTCCCCCAAAGAATTTGACATTTTGGCATGACGAATTGCTCAACAAACTTCGACACATCTTCAGACACGTTCACCATTAATGCGGGAGTGCCTCAAGGCGCAATACTTTCACCAACTCTATTCCTCATCTATATTAATGACCTGCTAACCGAAACCAATAATCCTGTTTACAGCAGAGCTTTGCAGATGACAGTACCCTTGCCTCCCAATTTAGATCAGAAAAACCTTTACCAGCGACTGAGACTTATCACCGCAGACAGGAGCAGATTACAACATTTAATCAAGATCTGGAGAGGGTTCGAACCTGGGGCGACAGGAATTTGGTCCAGTTCAATGCAGCAAAAACCCTAGCAGCCACGTTTACTAAGAAAGTCAATATATATCATTATGGCAGGATCGACCATTCCTTCATCCTCGTCAATCGGACTACTGGGTGTCTCGGTCAACAGCAATATGTCCTGGCATGGTCACGTTACTAACATCGCAAAATCAGCCTCGCAGAAGCTTGGCGCGCCATTTCGCAACAAAAAACTGTATACACCGCAGCAGCTGCTCTTGCTCTACAAATCGCAAATAAGACCGTGTTTAGAATATTGCTCACACATCTGGAATGCCGCACCTAAGCATACCCTAAAGCTGCTAGATTCCATTCAGAAGAGAGCTGTGCATCTCGTCGGCGACCCGGAGTTGACCCGGAATCTGGATAGTCTGGAACACCGCAGACATGTGACCGAGATATCCCTATTTTACAGATATTTTCACGGCAGATATTCCCTAGATTTGACCCGCATCGTCACGCCCCCAGCAGCTCCTCCAGACAGTCGCGATATACGGCAAGCGCACACCCGTTCGTTGTACAACTGGAAACACCTAGAACGTCGCTTTACAAGGAATCCTTTGTCCGGCGCACTGCATTACTATGGAACTCACTCCCATTATAATTATAACCTACAACTATTCAAAAACTGTGTCAATCAACATCTTCGCGCACACACCGCTCGTCGAGTGCCATAAGATCTCCCTTTAGTGTGTGTGCCACTGTCATAAAAAGAATGTTCTCCAGGTTAAGCACACAGCTTTCGAATTGCACCTCTTTGATCCCAGCCACCGCAGGGCAGTCGGCTAGAACATGAGTGGACGATTCCTCGTCTTCCAAGAACCACCTGCATTCCGGATCTACAATCTGCAGCATGTCCAAAAGCTTGTTCAAGCGACATTGTAATGAGCCCAGTCAGAAGCCTCATCTCCTCCTTTTCATAGCCAGAAAGGTCTTCATCCTACAGGGCGCTGGGTCTCCCAAGAGTAACCCAGCCTATCTTATTTCTGAAGTATTTCGCCATAAACACCCGGCGCGCACATTCATTTCGTTCCTAAGGTTGGCGCCCTTTTATTCCCGGCCAAGGACCCCAAGATGACCCTATACTTAGGCACCAGAGCATTATAGTCTCTATCAGACTCGAGAGCCGACAGAGCAGCTATGCTGTTGGAATAAATGTAGATATCCTTCTCTCTGAAGGCTTAGAACAGATTTTGACGTGTTCCCTCGGGCTACGATTGTCTCTTAGGTAACTGAGAACGTTTAGTGTATGTAGACGTCAAGGCTTCATGCTCCAGGAATAGTTGGAAGGGAAAAGTTGGTTTAAGCATGAGCTCGTTCCAAATTTAGAGGAGCCATGGCTTATCATTATAGATAATATTGTAGATATGTTGTATAATCTTGTGGAGGATTCTGTTTGTTAGAAAAATGATTGCCTATTTCTCCTAAGTTTCAGTGATGAATGCACCGTTTTTTAATATAAATGTCCTAAGGCAAACTTGTCGGTAGTGGAGTGACGTAAATCCACACATATTTAGGAAAACTCATACAATTTTTTGTTTAAGTACATGTATGGACAGGAATATTGGAGAATCACATCGTAAGGTCAAATTTGACTGGCGATTGTATCTTACCTTGCTAGAAAAGAATATTCAACCAAAAAAATTTTGATATAATTGAAGAAAATGGCGAAGAATTCAATATGGAAGTAACTTTTCATTTTTCGAGACAAGTAAGGCATTATTTGGATATTAATTTTCTCATAGAATGACCTCTTGATCTGATACTTCAGGACTTTTATTCAAAACAAAAAGCTTATGCAATAGTATCAGAGTCGATTTTGGATTTACGGTAAAGAATAATCCCATGAATGCCAAAATGTTGGCGCCGGCGTTCTTGAAAATGTCCGATATGAAATAAAAACAAATTATATTACTGTTAAGAGCTTCAGGGTGTTTATTCTGAACAACTTTTGCACTAATTAAATTTGCCAATTTGTCATGCTGGACCGCCAATTTATCTAAAATGGGTTGCTGATACTCATTTACGAGATGTAAAATCTAAACTAAGACCACAAAAGAAAAGAATAGTAAATATTAATTAAAAATAAACACCGTTTTGTTTTGGGTACGAATAGAGACACATGATTCTGGATCATAAATTTCTGGATAAAACCTTTAAAATTATGTATCGCAAGACCTCACTGTTGAGGAAACACCACAATAGGTGTATTAACCTTCGTTTTTTACCGTATAGTTTGATGATAACCCTGTATGTCCGTAGTATGATTGAGTCATAATTCAACTCCGAATAAATTTATTTCATTGTAACACGGTTTTCTTATTAAGGTTAGCAGGTAAAGATTGTATCAAGAAAAACAAACCTAGCACCGGAGAGTCGTGTTACAAAGCCCCGGCCCCGGTAGTGGGGTCGTAGAACGCCACCAGTTTTTCCCAACTAAACTGAAAAAGCTCCGCTGGTGTTGTACGGGGTTACTAGGCAAGCTTATCAAACAAAGAAACTCAATCCCTAATTTAATAAAGAAAAGACAATCTAAAATTTAAGGAACAATCTATTTGCTAAGTTCTTTTTTTTTGAAACACAGCAACAATCCTAAATTAAAATTGCAAGTTAAAGACAAATGAATGTCAAATGCCTATTAAATTAACTAATAATTGGTACAATATGGTGATTGTACGGATACCAATTCTGTTGTTAACACTCGGTACTGTATGCCTTATACCTAAACGCTCTAAATACTACAATCCGAAGTGATCACTTTGATTTTACCTAATCTAATTACACATATGTATGTCCACTCATGTTCTAGCCGACTGCCCAGCGTTGGCTGGGATTAGAGAGGTGCACTTCGAAAGATGTGTGCTAAACCTGGAGAACATTTTTTATAACAGTGGCACACACTAAAGGCAGATCTTATGGCACTCGACGAGCGGTGTGTGCGCGAAGATGTTGACTGACACAGTTTTTGAATAGTTGTAGGTTATAATTATAATGGAAGTGAGTTCTACAGTAATGCAGTGCGCCGGACAAAGGATTCCTTGTAAAGCGATGTTCTAGGTGTTTCCAGTTGTACAACGAACGGGTGTGCGCTTGCCGTATGTCGCGACTGTCTGGAGGAGCTGCTGGGGGCGTGACGATGCGGGTCAAATCTTGGGAACATAGCTGCACTAATTATAAATGTAGCATTAATAGTAGGTAGTGATACATGACCACAATAATTAAATCAATTGACCCGTTAAATGGATAAAAAATAATAAAATTACTGAAAACTATCTTAAAGCTCGACTGTCAATGCCTGATTTATACTAAAAGAAGGAAAATTAAGAGCGATTATATTAATCGGTCAGATAAATAAATTAATAAATGAAGAATAAAATTAATGATAGCTATCTTATAGCTTGGCGGTCAATGCTTGATTTATATTAAAGGAATAAGAGCGATTATATCAGTCGGACAGAAAAATAAATTAATACATAAACTTAAGCTTCTGTACGATACCTCCTAGATCCGTCGAACTCTGGTGGAGGCGCCGGGCACCTGTTGGTACTGCTATGGCACTGGCCCCGAGGGTAGAACTAGCAGAGGACTCGGCAATAAAATTGGCCCGGAGATAGGACCCTCGCTTTAACGGAGGGTAGCTAGAGAGTCGACGGTCTCGATCTTATACGACGAACTCAGAAAGCCTCTAGTGCAGTATTTAGATCCCGATTAATCGGTCGTGTCAAAACACAAATAGGAACCAACACAATATCCGCAACAAAGGGTAGTATAAAATTACAATACTAAATGTTGAGTCACTGTGACTGCACTGCGCCTCGAAGGGTATTTCTAGAAGAACGAAAATCATCGGTCCCGTCAATTTGCCTTTTTCACTTCTACGAGATTACAGGGGGAGAAATAGTAGGGCGGAGAAAATGTCTAAGGAAACTAACAATTCGATACGAGGAATAATTCTAAGATAATAAAGGACTTAGTTCTAGTTTATTATGGTGGTAAAACAACGGCGAGAGCCACAATTCATACGCTGAAATTAAATTGTTCAAGAAATACCAGAAAATATTCCCAAACGAAGTGATAACATTTTAAAAATCTAAATCGACAGCAGCAATTATGGGAAATAGCCCATTCCTACTACCCAATACAGCCAACGTTACATATTGCGAACAATGCAGCATGCCGCGTGGAAAGATAAATATGAGATTCCAAGCCAGGCAGCGGTACCAAAAAGTTTTGAAATATCAGCCGGAGATCGAAATAAAGCAATCCCGGGGGTCCCAAAAACGTTATGAAATATTTGAACCGAAAATAAAATATAAATCTGACGGATCTAATGAGACTTTACAGTAGTCTTTATTAACGCAACTCTTAAAAATATAGAACGGTTTACTGGCCGTTCTGCGGTAATGTAATATAAATTAAGCAAAGCTATACTAATAACATAATATCCTATTTTAGTGATTGGATCAAACCTAAGCGTCTGTGGTTCGCTTATCAACTAAAAAAAATATAGTCACAAAGTGCCTGAGGGCTACATAGGAAAAAGGAATGACCAACATAGCTACTCAAGGCCACAACAGTTATAGAAGCTAATACAAATATATCGTTAACCTATATTTAGAATAACTTTATTTACATTAATAAATGCGGCAACTTTAAGCTTATTGACAGCAAATCGAATCAATAAATTTAGAATTAATTAACCGAAGAGTATTGACCTTTTTACAGCATTTTTTCTAAATGCAGCATATAAAATGAAATTTAAAAATATTTTACAAATCAGACTGTTACATCACCCCACGTAAACAACAATTTGTGCGTTTAAAGCGTTGTATTTTAGGTACTCCTTGGATTGTCGGTATAATAGATGCCATTATATGCAACAATCGCTGGAAAATATGCTGTCACTCCCTCAAGGAAATCATTATTAATCGTTCTCAAATTTAATATATCTTTGTCTCCGTCACTATTGTGTAAACAACAATATGTTAAATAAAGAAAGAACATGCATCTACCCTCTCAAATGCATCTGCCTCCTGGCAATTTCCCGCTCTGTTCTACCTGCCCGCGCCGACGGTAGGAAAAATTAGATTTTAGTTTTAGTGCCTTACACTCACCCGTGAAATAACGATCCAGTCATCGCTCTGCTTGAATTTGGCGCCAAGGGCATCTACCCAGTCGTAGGCCTGTTTGACGCCAAGATAATTAGTAGTTTTTCTCATTTGTTGGCACAGATATTTACTAAATATCTGCTGTACTCTATGTTAGCTTTTTTCAACACTGAATTAAGGACTCTTTGGGTTAGTCTCTAAAAATGCAATAAAACGCATTTTCTAGAGACAATACAAATCATAGCGGCTCCCCTGTTGAAGATAGAAGAAAGTAAAATGGCGGATGGAAATTTGTGGTACACAAATCTATTCCTGTCTTCAATATTCGAATCAAATGTTCGAAGTCTTATATCTCTGGCAAAGTTAAATTGGGAGAATCCAAGAAGACGTAAAGTACAAAGTATTTTGTATGAACGAAAAGTAGTTATTTTAAATACAAGAAAGTTCAATTAAATTCAGTTAAAAAGGCAGTTATCTAGTTCATTTTAGATTTAAATAATCAAGAAGTTTTATTAGACATTTAATAATAGTTAAACCAAATGTACAGTACCTATTTAGTTTTATGTGTGAAAGGATGAATGCTTGAAAGTAGTTAGAAATCATTGTATATATTAATCATATTTAATGCACATTAATTCTTGCATTATTGAAGTACGAAATACCTAAAATACATGTTTCAATTCTCACTAAATAAATAAAACCCCACCTCTCTATTTTAATACAGTCCGCTAATTAAAGTGGTTAATTACAAAGTTATTTACCACCCTCACCATTTCTTACCATTTAAAAATGTATTAATGACCCATATAATAATTTTTTCCGAATATAAATCTATAATACCAAAAGTTTACCTACATAAGGTATAATTACTGATTTATGAGCCCAAGTTTTCATTGTGTGTGCATACTAAATTTTATTAATCTTGATTTAAATTTATTTGAAATTGAACGCAACATCTGAAATTATTAAACACCTTTAAAATTTGAATTCCAAAAGCTTCTAAATGTAGTTTGAATTTCATAAATACCTTTGTTCCCTGTAATTTTATATACGACGCGAATGCTTGTTAATTTTAATTAAAGCCGGATTAAGTCGAATTTTCACCTCGTTCTAGACTTTAAGCAATTGCCTCTTGAATCAAGAGTTATTTCCTATTGTTTCATTATAAATAATGATCAGCTTTTGTTAGACAAGGCAATATTAAGAGCCTTCCTACTTGCGTCGATGATTTATATCCCTATAAACTTTTATCGTCACTGCTTTTGCTCTAAAGGGTGAAAAATTAGTCTTCAGCTGCCAGGAATCGCCTTTTCAGTTTCATAATTTTCTCTTTACATTCCTTAACAGATTGAAGCAAATACAAAGATATTTTTATTAATTTAGAATGGAAGTTTTAAGTTTTTACTTCATTGGCCAGTTAATAAATCATGGCTTCCGAGATTGTTAGTATCAGATTAGAATTATTTCCAACCTTTCTTATTTTATTGTGAGGAATATATTCAGAGAATCCTAAATTATTTGATAGCAATTTAATGTATCGCAAGAGAGGGGGGGGGGAGTCTTATTTTTTTAAGGTGACGCCCATCCGCCTTTTTCACACTTAGAACTGTCGTTTTCGCGTCAAAAGGTAGTTTATCTTTCCCTATTGGCCACACCCAAATCACTGTATTAATATGACCATCTTTTTATCTGTTTTATCATTTTCTAGCACGTGTAAACCCCGATGCACGTGGACATGCAATTTATCGATAGACAGTCTGTTACGAATAGAGGAAGTTAAACAAAATCGACCTTCATGCCTCTACTTAATCTGATCGAAAATTCAAATCAGGCTCTTCCAAAGCACTAAAACACAGAAGTTTTTCATGTTGATTACTGCCGTTTCTAGTTGAAGAGGGAAGACGAATTCTAAATCGAATTTAAATCTACCTTTCATGATTGATTTTTTTATGTGCGGGTATTTTGCATACTTAATTTGTGGTCGATACAAACAAATTAATTTTCTTAATTTATTTTGACCACAAAGGTGAGGGTAGCAATTAACAGTATAATTAACTACAAGCAATTAAAGTAGTGGACTGTATTAAGATAGGGTGGTGGGGTTTTTTCGCAGAGGTTATGAATTGAAAGAGGTAGGTAGGTTAGTTATTAACTCCTTTAATAATATACTTATACATTTGCATTTGATACGGAAAATACAATACTTAGACTAATTTCAAGCATTCGGTCATTCATACATAGAAAATAAATATACAAAAGGTTTCTTAAAATTATGAAAATTATGAATATCTACTAAAAAGTCTTGATTTGAACTTTCCTTTCATTCCACAAAATACCTTGATATTCTATTTTCTCTCCTGTTATCGTACCCAGGGGTAGCCTATTAGAATTCAGACATTGGATTTATGTATTTGCTTTGCTGGGATTGGAATGGCTTGCCATTACTGCCAGTTTGCAGGCGCCATTTTACTGATTTTCTTCAACTACAAGGGACAAGGGACGCTACGTCGTTTCTGGCTTTGAGGAATTGGGTTAAACTGCCTAAAAGAGGTATTTCTTCAATCTTGGACAAAGATAACTGAGGTGCACTAATCTAATATCTGTGCATACAAACGGAGAAAAATGGCCTAAAAGGGTGTGACCTTTTGGCGCGAAGACGAGCACGAGAACTTTCGCTGTTAATCGAGTGGACGTTGCAACTGCACTTTTGGAGGTTGGAGAGCGGTGACCAGACCGATCTAGTACACGAAAATAAGTAGCAAAATGAGAGAAAACTAATCATTTGCCTCAAGGAGTGCTAGGACAGGGCTAGATGTTTTTGGCGCTCACTTTATGCGGAGCGGTGACTGGACCGACGCATCATGGCTGAGTGTTTGCTACGCACTTGCACTAATAAGATTAATTTCTTGTTCTAGCGAGAGCCTGGCAACAAGCTAAAATTCGGCTGAGAGTGGGGATTCACGGGAAAGTAAGCGTGGGTTTCTTTTGAGAGGGTGAAAGCATCTTCTTTCTTTCTTTGACATGTGGTTTTTACACAACACTGACTGAGACAAGGATATCTTAAATTGAAAGCAATTACACAATTCATTTGACGGAATGATATTTTGCGTTCTAGAGAATGATGAGAGGTGATGCATACCTCTGCATCATCGGGACCATGAGGACGCCGCACACAAGGGACCTGGAGACGCTGGTGGGTTTGCCTTTGTCGGTAGACTGGTTGAGGCACGAGTTGACTAGAGCGGCCATGAGATCTTTGATTCGGGGATGTGGAGGGGCAATGGCAATGGGCTAAACTTCCTCTTCTCTTTGAAGGAAGATTGGATGAAGGGAAGACCGGGATCCGGAATGGACTAGTCTGGTTTACAGACGAGTTCAGAATGGGAACACTGCCTGGAGCTGGTACGTACTTTAAGGCCCTGGAGCAGGAATAATCCACCCTACTTGGCGAGCACTTTACGGGAGTCGTTAAGGCTCAATGTTGGTGGCACGAGGATTTTTTTGCTCTGATAGCAGGAACACACTCATGGCGCTGAAGTCATTCCGCACGCGCTCTTTGTTGGTGAGGAAGTGCAGGAGCGGGCTGATTGAACTTGCAAAACTCAAAAAGGTTGCGCTGGTCTGGGCACCGGGAAACGAGGCCGCGGACGCCTTACCAAGGGGAGGCAGGGTCTGATCCCTGTCTGGGGACAGTCTAGTATGTTCGCGAAAGGGTTTTGGAAGCATGGACGGAACGTCAGACTGAAGCAGCCGGCTCCGAGGATGAGACAGACGAGGCTCATGATACATGGGTCCGCGAAGAGGATCACTAGGGATTAATTAGCCTACCAAGGAAGGAGTGCAGGGCGCTGGCAGGATTCTACACAGGACACTGTAGGCTCAAGTGCCACCTGACTGCTGAGAATTGTAGAGGAGCGGAAGTGTAGATGGTGCATGGACGACGATGAGACCCCATACTATCTGTCTACGCAAAGTCCCGCTTTCGCGTGGGCAAGATTTAGAATTTTGGCACGACGCTGATTGAGCCAGATTCAGTGTTTCGTGTTAGCCTGAAGGAGATGCGGGTTTTCTTAGGAAAGAGCATCTTGGAGGTTCTCTAATGCGGGCTGGGACACCACGGGCCGAATTAATGGTCTAAGTGCAAGGCCCCCATGAGGGGGCCACCTCTTCCGATACTGATACTGACCTATACTGATAAAATAATCAGGATCGAAAGTCTAATGGTTCTTCTAATACTGGCACTGACTTATAATGATAAGATAATCAGAATCGAAAGTCTAAAGGTTCGAGATATGCTGTTAAAATGTATTCCCAAATAATGGAACTACGCTAGGATGCAAAATAAAAGATTGGAATTTAAAAAAAAATAATGTGTTTATTTTAATCATCCTTTAGCAAACTTTAGATGGAAAATAAGATTAGAGAGAATATTCTTGGTGATCTCTATACACTGGTTCGCTGGTGCTTGTTGGAGGGTGATGTCAGAGGCTCTGCAATATGTCCCCTGACGTTACCGGAAGATATACTGTTTATGGTGCCAGGGGTTTTAAAACATGAGAAAAAAAAAAACACTCCAAGGCGGTTAAAGAGTTCACTGATCATAACAATGGTTTTGTCTTAATTTGGCAGGAAAGGTTGGTCAATTTAGATTTAAATTTGTGAAAGAGAAATAACTCCAGTAAAACTAACAAAGGCAAAGGGCCTTGTTTCGGCCTAGGGCCATACTTGTTCTGACAAGGCTTCCTTTGTATAATACGTGTTAGTTTATGAATAACTAAAATCACCTCTATAATCGTAAAAAATAATTAGGTAGCGATGTTGGAGGAAGCTACATATGCTCTTCTACACTACCTGTCCAGTAATTCAATTATTAACTTCTCTAACTTGCTGCCCTTAACCATAACAAAGCACTTCCTTAACTAAAATAAAAAACTAAGAATCCGTCAATTTTCTGTAGAAATAAGGCCCTTTTCTCTCATTCGCGAAGATTTAAGTTTAAACTAAATGGCGATTCTACCAGCCCGTTGTTAAGTACACAATGTTACAGATAATGTTTGCCCCAAACATCAATTTACTAAGTATGATTTATGAGTAAAGATACGATTACGATAAAATAAGATTAAATGGAATACAATTCCAAGTGCAAAGTGATCTATCTTAATTTAAAACGAAATTTCCGGTAATGCCACGCGCGATTTTTATTCGTATTATCCTGCTCTACACTAACCCAAACTAAAATTGAAAAATGTCACAAAAACGTACGTTTAGAACGCACGCCTTGTTTTCGAAGCTGGAAATAAAATGAGAGAACATCTCATACTTTAAGCAACTTTCCGATATAGTTGGGGTTTCTCAGGAAACGCATTTGCGCAATATCACACACTTTTCGTCACGAAGTAGTGTTTGGTCGATCCAAATCATGCACATTTGCATATTGAAATTAATTCACTTATTAAAATACGTTTTTCTTCTGCTGTATTTGCAGAAAAATAATCATCATATTATTCCCTGTCTCAAAATAGCTAAATAATTATTCAATAATATATTTAAAGAAAAATTAAATGTACTCGAACCTGATGAGCTCTGACTATTTATGTTTAAAAGTAAAATGCAGCAGCATGACTGAAATTTGATAGTACAGCTAGTACCGGAACTATTTCGAGCTATTAAAGTTTCCTTCTCTCTGTAAGATTATCGATACCCTTACGTTGATTATCCTTGAATATTCGATAGTTTGGGTCGGTTTGAATAGGTTTGAATAGTAACTTAAAACTAAGAAGCAGCAGTATGGCAAAGGACAAAGATCGTCTTTTTGACAAAAAGTCCAATAAGTCTAACTTCAGTCCTGCTTAAAATACTGAAAAAACTAGTCGATCGGTATATCCGCGACAATATTCTCTCAACAAAACCCCTTAACGAGTGTCAATATGCGTACCAACCACGAAAGTCTACAGATTTGGCCCTGGACGATCTAATGAAGGCAGCAGACGAAAAGGGAGTGAAAAATCAAATGCTCAGCAGGAGAATAATTCCCTTTTCCAAGGAAGTCAAATACCTCGGTGTCACTTTTGACCAAGGTATGACATGGGGACCTCATCTTAGCAAGGTCACTCAGGAAGCAAGAATTGCACTGGGCAGATGCAGGCGACTTTGCGGGAGAAACTTAGGTTGATCCCCGAATTGAATCTCTGGTTGTACAAAATGGTAAGGCCCATGCTAACTTATGGCTCTATAGCCTGAGGCATAAAGGCCACGCAAACTGGTGCAATCAGGCAACTAGAAGGCGTACAAAGTCTGGCATGTCTGTGCGTCTCGGGGGCGATGAGAACAACCCCAACACTGCTAAATGTACCTTCATTACATATCCTCATACAGGAGAAGGTAAGAATGGTTCAATACCGGCTCAAGCAAGGCAACAAGCCCATCATTGAATCGGAAAGATCCACAAGCTGGAAACTAGAGGAGAGCGAGGAGATCAAGTATCTTCGAAATGCAATCAGAGAAACAACCCCTTCCTATGGATTTGATAGTAGTAATTGTAGGCAGAGAGGAATGGGAGGGGGGTCTCCTATAAAAATAGACCAAGCATGGTACACCGACGGCTCTAAGACCAGTAAAGGGGTGGAAGCCGGGGTCCACCGACCAAGGTCAAATATCTCCATAAACATGGGCAGTCGAGCCACTTCTAAGCAGAGGTTGCGGCAGTTCAACACTGCGCCATGGAGATAGAAAAACTGAACATTAGAAAAAGGTGGGTAGTCATATACTCTGACAGTCAGGCCGTCTTAAAAGCACTTAGTGCACACAAGGTCAGATCTAGACTAGCCAAAGGGTGCATAAGTGCCCTTGAAGAGGTCGGTCGTAACAATAAGCTTACAGCTGCGTGGGTTCCGGAACATGAAGGCCATCAAGGTAACAAAGAAGTCGACAAACTTGCAAAACGGGGCGCAAGTAAGGTTACGTTGGGACCTGAGCCCTACTGCGGGATAGCAGGAAGAGTCTTCAAAACAACAGCTAAAAGCTTGGTAAATAAACAATCTCTGGGTCAGCTGACGGGGCACAGTAGAATGAACAGACACATAGAAGAGATCGTCCTGGCAGATAATAGCCGCGGCAGGTCAGGAGGAGGAGGAAGCTCTAAAACACGTTTGGTGCGAGTGTGAGGCTCTCTGCAGGTTCAGGTATGCCAGGCTGAAACTCGGACCTGCAAGGTATATGGAGGAGCAGGTACTCCATTTGTGGAGTCTGATTAGGAAGACCGGACTGGGTGACGTCCTCTTAGCATGGTTCGGAGTACTACAATAAATCTGTATAGGTTGCGTGGCAGAGGAGGGTATCAGTGCCAACTCCGTTCAAGTCTAATCTAAGGTAAGAGGAATCAGAACAAAAATTATGTTATGAAAATACTAAAATTACCATAACAATGTTTTAGTGAGTCAATTTTAGAATGAGGTTTCTAAAAAGCTTTTGGATGAAATTGTTGATACAAATAATATTTTAGAGCATAACAACCAACACCAAGTTGAGAAAAAAAATCATTAAAAAATGTAATGAAAAATAATAAAATCGTAACGTGGTTGGGGTTAACCCAGGCTTTCAAGAAGCTTAAAAGAGAGAAGTTTGGCGTAATCGGTCTTTAGTCCCCAGATTCTTAAAAGAAAATGAGTGCCGTAATGAGAGATGTAAGCGGATCCCTCTGTGAAATTTTGGGAAATGATGATGGCATAAATACCTCGAATAGAGACACAGAATCAAGTGCAAATTATTGATGGAGACAATTTATATTTACATGGAAAAAAAGACAGGTACTTACCTGTTAATATACTATTAAAATCTTAGCAGTATAACCTCGTAAGTGTAACTCGATTACTAATAAATCTTACGTTTCCTGGTCTCTTAGCAACCACTAATATAGCTCATTAAAATTCAACTATCGCAAAAAAGTACAGTAAATCTTAATAAATTCACTGCAATGTAGGTATTTCCATATACAATGCATTTCTCAAAGTATTTTTTACTTGATATCCATAGGACCGCAAGCTAACCATAATACTGCTCTATGCAAGAATTCCACATGCATTTAGATCAACCGAGATTCATGGCTAACATAGTTCAAAACAAGCTTCGCGGCACTTGTGGACAATCTCGATTGTCAAAGTTTCAGTAAGCGCTCAAGTTTTAAAGTTTCGGGTATCAAATGCAGCTTCTGGGAAATATAGATCGCTGCGATGTTTTTTGCTTAACCGAGTTTAGATTATACAAACAGAACCTATATCTTATTGACTTCGGAATGTGGTTGGAACTAAACTTAAAGTCATTCTATTGCAACGATAACATAATTTTTCTAAAAATCAGCAATATCTAGCTTAAGCTTCATAATATCAGAAAGTATGATTTTTAAGTTATTATTTATAGCAGGATGAAAGATACGCGGAATTAGAAGAAAAATCATGCCATGGAATTACTAAATTATCATAACAATATGTTAGCGAGATAATGTTAGAATAAGTTCTCTGAAAAAGCTCTTGGATGAAGTTGTTTATATAAATATTATTTTAGAGCAATCTAGTCAGCTACTAGTTGAGGAAAATATCATTAGAAAATGTAATGGCTGGTGTTACACAGTCTTTCAAGGAGCTAGAAAGAGAAAATTTTGGCTTAATCAGGCTTTACTCTCCAGATTATTGTAAAGAAGAAATGCTGTAATGAGAGATGTAAAATAGTGAAATTTTGAAAAATATAGGTAATGACTTAAATACTCGAATAGGAGCAGAGAATCAAGAACAAATTATCAACCTGATAAAAAATTATTAAAATGTTAGTGTGTCCGGCGTATATCGATGCGTAAATCACCCTAGAATTTGTTACCCCTCACATGGTTCCGAACGCATTCGTGTGTAATAACGGGGAGACCCTCGTAGATATTCCGGCCGACTTGGCTTCGTCGCTCTCTCGATGGAGAAATTTTAATAAGTCCGCGCTGCGAAACGTTTCGATTTTCAACAAATTGAATTTAGCACGTGAAGATTAAGTCGATGGTAGAAGGCTTTGTTTCCGGCTCCGTAGCATACTGTTTTGGGATTGGTTGATGGCATTGAGCGTCGCACGCATTTATTTTAATTGTCTATGACTAATTGGGAATTCCATTAATTGAAGTGGCTTAATGACAATACCCTTTTGGCTACTCTGGGTAGTTTTTTTTGGGGCTGCTGTGCAACGAATCCCAGGTTTTTATCGGTTTACGACGAACCGAGTCAAATAGTCATTATTAGATGCCGGTTGGAAACAATTGTGATTTTTACCTGTTAATGGGATTTTTCTGACCGGGTCATTTTAACAGTTTGTCTTTAGTTGTACCTTATAGTGTTGGTGTCTGAAACTGCCCTTTGTGGTATTTGAGTGCTGCTTTGCAAGAAGCTCACTTGCCCAACTAAAGGCCGTCTAGCGTTAAACAACTCGCTGCTCCCCTACATAGGTAAATTGTTGTTTTTTTTAAATTTTGATTTCTCTTTTTCCTTGATGGTTGATTTTGATCACCGAGTTATAATGCTCGTCCATTAAGAGGTACGTGTAGTACCTTGAATATGTGTTCTTTCACAGGGAACTACCGTTGGTACTACTACTACCGTTGGGTTAACGACTACCGTTTGGTTTACTTCGACATATTAGCGATAGGCACGTCAGAAGCAAGTTCCTTTCTAATGCTCCACTGTGTGCAAAACAATTCGCATACCAACTATCGAAATCTACCATCCATGCTCTTCAAAATCTCATTTGCGATATAGAGAAGGCAATGGCTGAAAAATAAGTGGCGCTGTGGGCATTTCTAGACATAGAGGGTGCAGTTGACAACACCTCACTTGAATCCATTCAGCGCGCTACAACCCGCATAGGAGTGGAACCAACCACTACAAAATGGATAAAATCGAGGGGATTTCGCAGGTGGAATTTTGTACACTAAAATACATTTTCATTGAAAAAATACCCGGTTACGTGGTAAAATACCTACAAATACCTTGCCAAGACCCAAAAAATACCCTGCATGAGCCAGAAAATACCTTGAAGTCCTCAAAAGACCTTAAAAATACATTTAAAGACCCCAAAATACCCAAAAATAAGGTATACCGTTGGGTTGACTTCGACTGTGAGGTCTATTGCCATCGTCGAGTTATTCTTTGTTATCTACGAGCATCGTTAGCGACAGAGTGTTCCTTGGTTACGCCTGTCTAGCTTACCATCTGTATAGAGCCTTGCAGTCCTTAGCCTGTCAAGGAAGTCTACTTCCTACCGTGAGCAGTTCTTTCTGGAAGCTGCCTGAGAAGTTACTCATGGGCCTAGTGAGCAATTTCCATTTTATTTTGTTTTCATCATCTATGTTGCGGCAAATTTTTGTAATTAACTACGATCTCTAATTATAATTTTTTTTGGCTTTGTTTTCGAACAAAGAATAACTTTTAACCTCTTTCTCTGTTATTAAGGCAACATTTAGTCATTCAAATTTTCTTTCGAATGAACTTTGAATTTTTGGGCAAACTTGGCAAGCCTAAAACACTTGATTTTATTCAATTAAATTCTCAAATTTTCTCTCAAACGAACTTTCAATTTTTGGGCAATTTTGACGAGCCTAAAATGCTGGCTTTTATTTAATCAAATTCTAAAATTCAGATAGATCCGCTGATCTATAGTAAATCAGATTTTGGATCGAATTTATTTTTTGAACTGTTAATTGACTGACGCAATAACGTTGTAGGTCAAACTAGTTTATTATTGTTCTCAATTTTCACGATTTCTGGCTTACTTTGGATAACCATAGATCAGATCACTACTAGTTTCCTAGTGGACTTTGCGTTATTTTTAATTGTTTTTTTTTTTCTAATTGCGGCCTTTGATTTTCTTTACTCGAATAGATTGTTTATTATCTTTGTCCTACGGCTAACTTGTTAGTGGAGTAAATTGCCATATGTTAAGGTCTGTAATTAATTGGTGGCTATAGTAATGACAGGTCAAACTAGTTCATTTATATGTTGTTCTTGCGGCATTAGTCAACGAAACTTAACTGAACTGAATAAACATAGTTAGTTAGTTATACGGCATATGTGACGGATCATGATTCGGGCCCTAAATTAGTCTTTAATTAGGTGATTACTCGAGCTAATTGAACTTACCTATAACGAGAAGTTATTCGCAGTATCTGGCTTTCAACACACATTACTGACGTTCTTTTTATTAATGCTTTAAGCGATCGTCATCAATTACAATTAAATATTTCGGAATTTGTTTAGAATAGGCGTGTGAATAATTTCACCTAGTAAAGCCTACCTTTAAGAATACAGTGTAACCATAAGAATTGACTACTGAAATTTTCTTCAACTTAGTATTTTTTTTCCTCCCTCCTGACCAGCTATGATATTTTATTATTAGGTAATAAAACCAATCCTTTGTTTGTTTATTTACCTGATTTATTTCATTGATTTTTTTTTTAATTGTGACTCTGAAGGAAAGGCCCATTTCAGTAAGTATATGTTTCTTTAATTATTTTGCGTTCAATAATTGAATCGTTCTTGACTTACCTTTGATTAATATTCGAGTATTTGTTCATCGTTTAATTTAGATATTTTTCATTAATTTTTGAGTATTTGTTCTCAACAACTTTAGTTTTTGGTTAATTTGGGTACCTGCTTTATACCGACCTTGATTTTTGATTAATTTCTGGGTAATTATTTTTCCGTTTCGGGAATATATATTTAATCTAATTTTCTAACTTATTTTTGTTGTTTTATCGATCGATTTTCTGGTATTCATTTATTTTGTCGCGAAGCTGAAACTAAAACGAGTTCCATATTTCAACTTTGGGGTAATTCTCGCTTGTGTTGTCTAAAAGCCCGTGGCGCCATAAATAAATCAACCCGCTCCCTACTCTCCGGCATTTGAGCTAGGTTCTAATTCATACGCTCGGCGATAGCTCGTTTTAGCCTACCCATTGACATACTTTATTTCTTTATTTCATTCAATATCTAATTTTAAATTTTAAAAATTAACATTTTTCTTTCGATTTGAGATTATTCACTCCCAGTCCCTTCTAAGATGGAGTGAAGGTTTGCGCCCATTAGAAGGACAAAAAGAGCGTAATAAGTGGTGTTCACACTAAATTAAAAAAAACTGGAGAAGGCGCATGCAATGAACATAATATTCTGCTGTGAAAACTTTAAAATGCGAGAATTGGCTCTAGATTATTAGGTATTCCAGTAATAAAATATTTTCCTCAAAAGTCCATTTTCCTACATTTTCAAAACAGAGAAGCATATAGAAAATTCGTCTTCTCTAAATTCCACATCGAACTGTCGCATGTCGTCTCGGTTTTTTCGACCCCAGCCACTTTTTTAGCGCTGAACTATTCAAAATTACCCATTTTTACAAAGATATACAAAATACTCGCCATTTTGCAATTTTCGCCAATTGCAATATTGTTCAGTAGACCATCAAAAAGAACGTGTATAGGAAACAAGTTTCCGCAGCACTTGAGGACAATCGCGATTGTTAAAGTTTCAGTAAGCTCTAAAGCTTTAAAGTTTCGGGTATCAAATGCAGCTTCTGGGAAATATGGATCGCTGTAATATTTGTTTAGATTAAACAAAGGCAACCTATATTTTATTGATGGCAGAATCTGGTAAGAACTAAACTTAGACATTCTATTGAAACCATAACTTGATTTTTCCAAAAATCAGTAATATCTAGCATAAGCTCCTTAGCATCAGATAATATTTAAATGAGTATTGATTGATATGTATTTATATGAAGATACATACAAAGCGCAAAGTACGTAACGAGTCCTGCATATTTTGAGGTATTTTAGTGTTAAAAATGAGATGCAAGATCCTGTTAAGAAGAGATTATGTGTCACCCTTCAGGTTGATCATCCTGTCTTCCTGTCTGACAAGGGTTACATTTAGCATGAATAATCTTACAAGAAGATCCTAGCAAAACAAATAGGGCTTCTAGATATTTTGAAATATCAAGTTATAGGGCAGCTCCGCTTGTTTGCTTTCCTGCATACATTTGCCGGACGAACGTCGCTCAGACACCACTAAATATGTTTTATTAACATGAAGTTCACGAAATCAACGAGTTAGTTTTTATATTTCCCTTATAAAGGGACAATTCGTTTATCTTTTTAGGCCAGTTTAGAATTTGCGAGAATTTATAATGATTGGAAGCAAGTATTTATATTTATTTTAAATCTCTTTACATGCATAGGCAGCAAGGTGGCCGGTAATTTTAACAATTCCCAAATATATTAGGTACTACCACAATTAATACATTTTTATCTTACATTAAGTTTCAACTTATTATTCGATCCCAAGTGGTAACAACACTACGAATAGTGATGGGCATAACCGAATTATTTTGATAACCGAATTATTTGCATTCAGATAATATTAATAACCGAATGATTATTTGAATAATCATTCGAATAAATTCAGGTAAGCGGTCGCAGTCGGATAGGAAGGAGGTTCAGCGTCATCGTCGTCTTATTCGTAACTCGTAACTGTTGTAATTGTCTTATTAAGCATTGCTTAATAAATAAGTAAATAACAATAGAATACGAGTAAATATGTGATCACGCAATATTATTGAACAAAATATAATAAACAGCATTTTACGTTTTTCAATCATAAATACTTAAACTCCAAAATATGATTCTTGGATGTGTGATTACATGTAATGGACATAATTATTTAAAATCTACTTTGCCACAAAGTATTTCTCTCTGGCGATGTATTTATAGTACTATAATAATATTAATAATTAATAGTACATATTATATTGTTATAGTTATATTACGACTTATGTATGCTCCTACATTCTAAATTCCAATATATAACCTTAAAACTAAACAACTTTTATAATTACTGGTGTTAAGTATTCATTACGAAGAAGTGTATGAAAGAAATAAGAAATAATGTGGGGCTGCTTGCTAATCGCAACAAGAAATATCGGCCGGCCGGATCAAAAGCGACCGCCTTTTATTTTGATTCTTTAAAGATGTCAACAAATTGCTGTATTTGCACTTTTTAGGCGTCCAGGCGCCGAAAATTGGATATCTTTTAAGTTAGGTACGCAATAAAAGTAAATTATGTGAACTTAACTTAATATTTGCTAGTTTTCAACCACCCAAGTTCGGCTTCCACATCCTACTGGTACATTTGAAATTTTAAAACTCATCTTTTATTTGAGCTAAAACATCGAAACTTGCTTCATAACTCATAACTAAATTAAAACCGCTCCTTGCTCGTTGATCATTCGACGGATCGACGCGATGCGACAACGAGGTTTATTCCTTCGTGTTCGTATTTGAATTCGTACGTATCAGGTTCAGAATATTTTTCATTCGAATACTTGTGA
The DNA here is from genome assembly GCA_016904865.1 of Pissodes strobi. Classification (NCBI taxonomy): domain Eukaryota; kingdom Metazoa; phylum Arthropoda; class Insecta; order Coleoptera; family Curculionidae; genus Pissodes; species Pissodes strobi. The sequence goes on from MU184024.1 coordinate 22,434, forward strand.
AACGAAAACCGAATAATACAGGTTATTTTAATAACCGGATAACACGTTATTTTTCATTCGAATAAGCCCATTACTACTATCGAATATTCAAGATTACAGAAGTACAGAGAATAGGATAATATAATAGCTCGATATACCCGTTTTACAATGAATCACCCAAACAATCAATCGTGCTACTGCTTTATAGCTTTATATAGGTACAAATAATAGATGTCAGTGCCCATCAGGTTTGTTTCAGATTCCTTTTAACTATATTATTTGAGAATTGTTTAATTATTTTAAACCAAATATGTAGAAACAAATTCATTTTCTTAACTTATTTTGACCACAAAGGTGAGGGTAGCAATTAACAGTATAATTAACTACAAGCAATTAGTGGACTGTATTAAGATGGGGGTTTTTCATACGTAATGAATTTAAACTAGGTAGGTATATTCACTTAAGTCCTTTAATAATGCAGGTGTAAATTGCATTTGAATTTGATATGGTGAATATCTACAATTTATATATAATTTCTAATCTACTTTCATGCATTCAATCATTCATTCACATAAAAACTAAACATACAAAAGTTACTTATTTCTAAATATTGACTAAAACAGGCTTGAGTATGCAATTTAAAACTGAAATATGTCTGTCCTTTCTGAATTTAAATAAAATTAACTTTTATGCTTTTAATCTAGCACCTTTCTTTCTTACATAATACCTTAGTCTCCAATTCTCTACTTCACTCTAATAAGCCAGGCATCTAACTTCGAATCCTTGAATTGAATTGTACAGGCACAACTTGAGCTACCAATTCGATACCGCCATTTTACTGATTCTCCTCAATCTCTTCAACTACAGGGAAGCCACGACACAACGTCGCTGTCATTTCTGGCTTTAAGGAATTGCGTAAAATGCCTAAAAGAGGTCTGAACATAAAAAAACCAACTGATTTTTTTCCAAGTATATAATGGGTAGTTTATTAATAATAGGTGCCTTATGTAATAACAATAACTATAAAAATATACTTTGTTGTGAAAAACATACTGATTCTACTAACCCTCACAAATCCAATCTTAAAACCTGAATAATATTGACATATAATATAAAATATATTTATAAATAATAATAACTCTAAAGAAGAAATTAAAGTAAAAAATAAAAGTTCTTTTGTTCATATTAATGAAAATGCATGAATAAATGAATACCGAATACATGCACTCGATGTCAAATTATATATCAATTTTTTTTAGAGGTACCTATGTCGAGTTACAGTTCTTTCGCGTTTTCCAAATACACCCTGAAAATCATCATTCTATAAAATCCGTTATACATTTTTATGGCAATAAAAGCATAAAATGTAACATATACCTATTGCAAATCTGTTTTAAGACACCTGCTAGTCCTTATCCTAAAGATGCCGACAACCGACGATTGCAGGCGCGATGCAGCGCATCAAGTGGTCAAAGGTAAAAGAAATTAAAGGCCAAGCCAACGCGACGTAGAGCAGATTTTGTGCATTATCGAGCATATCATAATCATAATATAGTATGCTGCTTGGTCAGTACAAACACACTAATTTTATTAACTTATTTTGACCACAAAGGTGAAGGCAGCAATTAACTGTATAATTAACTACAAGCAATTAAAGGAGTGGACTGTATAAAAATAGGGTGTTGGGGTTTTAAACATAGATTATGTGAATTGAAACTCGATAGGTATGTTAATGTACTTTATAAATGCAATTATGCATTTGCAATTGATTTAAAAATATAAGTACAATTTTTAAATACTTCTTATGCATTCAATCATTCACCCACATAAAAACTATATAAAATAGGGTGCTTAATTAAAATAGGTACAAAAAGTCTAGATTTGTTACTTTAAAAATGGAACTTTGTCTTTAAATTTTAAATTTTCCTTTCACTCTACAAAATACCTTGATTTTCTCGTTTCTCCACTATTGTCGTAATCAGGGGTAGCCTTTTAGAATTCTCACATTGGATTCATGTAGCTGGGATTTGATTAGATTTTCTGTACTGCAAATTTGTAGACGCCAATTTATAGTGTTCCTTCAACTTAGGTACGCCGAGATGCTACGTCGTTTCTGTCCATAAAGAATAGCGTTACACAACGCCTAAACGAGGTTTTTGTCCAACGTGGTACACTAAATATTCTCTAATATTTGTGCATACAATCGGAGAATTTGCCTAAAAGGATGGGACCTTTTGGCGCGAAAAGGAGAACGAAAATTTTCGCTATTGCTTGAGTGAACGTTAAAATTGCACTTTGAGAGGCTAGAGAGCAGTTAAAATTGCACTTTGAGAGGCTAGAGAGCAGTGACTGGACTGATCTAGTACACGATAATAACTAACAAATGAGCGAAACACTAATAAGTTGCCTTAAACAGAGCTAGGACAAGCTAGATGTTTTTTGGTGCTAAAGACATGCGGAGCGGTGCAACGACCGACGCATCACGGCTGAGTGTTTTCTACGTACTAATAAGATCAATTTCTTTCTTCGAGCTGGCCACCTCAGGCGCCACGACCAAATAAAAAGTGGGGGTTGGTGGGAAAATGAGCGTGGGTTTCTTTCCTTCTTTGACACATGGCTTACTGAACAGTGACGGAGACACGAATATATTAAATTGAAAACGCTTACACCCAATTGAAATGACAAAATGACATTTAGTTTTATATAATGGAATTGACCATCCAGGTTTGGACTAAGGGGTTATAGAGAACTGACATATGCTGATTTAAATGTACACATTTCTGTTTGCCTGGGGTTAAATAAATCTATTCGTGGCTCAATTATGGCTCATTCATTCTACATACATACAGGGTGTTATCACCAAACGATCCGGTGAAAAATAACGAGTTAATACACTTGTTGTGATGTTTCCCCAACACTGCTTGAATAAAATAACGTTTTTATACCTTACAGGATAGGTAGAGATTTTGCCAATCGCATTTGAAACCAACTGCCTGCTTTAAATTATTTCAGGGGAGATTTTGCCAGTCGCGTTTGAAACCAATTGCCTTCATTTTGGAGGGGAGGCTCCCCATTTAATCCCCCCCCCTTAAACCCGGCCCTGCCATTAGTTGAGACTTAAGGCCTTGCGAAGAAGGAAAAAAGGGCCTTAGTCCTAAAATGGCAGTTAGTTATTTTCTGATATTAGCCGTTGACTAATAGAAACATCACTATTCAAAAACGAATTTTGAACAGAAGTTCTAGTCAATTTGGCGAAGGGACGCACTAGTTAATTCCAAATTAATAAATTGTCTTCTGCATGATTTCTCATTTTCCAGCGTAAAAGGGGGTTATTTTTACTATTTTGCTTATATATTTCCCTTTAAAAAATAATAACTAAATTACCTGACCATCGTCGCCAAATTGAGACAAATAAGTTGACATTCCTGATGAACTCTTTAACTATGAAATTGAGCCGATCGTTACTTGATGAAAATCCATGACACACTAGTAATTGAAACACTGTTTCTGATTTTCAATAATTTAAATTTTAAATTTAAATTAGGGAAAATCAGAAACAGGGTTTCAACTCTTTAACTACCTTGAACTGTTTTTCGTTTAAGTTTTTAATTCTCCTGGCACTACACTAGGGCACATACCCAGGACCTATTCCAGTGACGTTACAGAACAGATTCCAGGGCCTTTCACATCTCCAGTATCACTACCCAGGAAGGAGAAACCCCAAGGTAGTGAACCGAATTCACCGCCCTCCTGAATCTGACCCACCTCATCCTGCCCCTGGCAACTGCTGTTAAACCAGTTCGTCGGACAACTGGAAATACCTAAACTATCGCTTTACAAGAACTTCTCTGTCTAGCGCACTGCATCACTGTGGAACTCACTCCCAGGACATATGTTTCCCCCTAATTACAATCTACAACTATTCAAGAACCGTGTCAATCAACATCTTCGCACACACACCGCTCGTCGAGGGCCATAAGATCTCCCTTTAATGTGTGTGCCACTGCCATAAAAAAGAGATCACTGAAAATATTACATCCTAATTTTATTTCCCATCTAAACTTTGTCAGAAGAAGATGAAAATTGTTTTCATCCTATATTATTTGAAAAGAGTTATGTTAGCATGAGTAGACGTATCGTCAGCAAATATTCCTAGTCCAATCGCTCTTGATAAATGCATTTGGAAGTACCTCAGATCACTACTACTAATATTATAATGCTCCAGTTTGGCAAAAGGGATCGTGAGAATTTCAGTCAAATCTTCTACCGAAGAAGTATGTGTGTTCTGTGCTCTCTCATATTCATGGAACACAAACTTCGGTTGTCTGTGGCTAGACACTAAAGTTTTACACTCAAGCCTATGATGATGATTTCGTTATCATTTTCTATGACCAGGCCATCAGTCGCATGGGGACGCACATGCAACAAGCACTCCAGCTAGTAGTGACATGGTGTCAGAGCGAACTCAGAGTTTACTCAAGCAAGCCCGAATTGGTTCCCTTTACGAGGAAGCGTAGGCTGGGAGAAATTCTTCCGGCCACCAACTTCTTCCGGCAATTTTTGAGCCATAAATGGTCAACCAAACATCTCAAGATTAAACTGGACTCTAAGTTGACCTAGAAGGAACAAGTATGCAACCGCACCAAGAAAGCGAATAATATTCTATGGGCTGTAAATGACCTTTGGGAAGCACTCCTAGCCGAGAATATTCCAGTGGATTTATATGGATTTAGTACGTCCCATTACCAGTATGCAAACGGCTACGTTTAGGGCTTGGTTAGACAGAGTAGTTCAGAGACTGACGTGCGTGGAAATTACAGGTGCTATGAGGACGCTACCCACCAGGCTCTTGAGAAGCTGACTGGCTTGTCTCCTCTCCACCTATTCCTGACGCATGAGACCTTAAGGTCTCGTTAACCTAAAGGACAATAAGAATCCCAACGGACAGACTAGAATCTGGAGAAGGGTGATGATTGCCAAAAACTCTCAATCAGGAGGGACAACATACCACCATTATATCACGAAGACCACTCAGATTTTACATACCCGTTAAGGATACATGGTTCGGGACGTATCGTAGCCAACGTCTTGCCAATGAGATCGTCTACTATACAAACGTAAACCAAATGGATAATGGTACTGAAGCGGGTGTGTGTATAATGGTACTCGAGCGGATGTATGTAAAGAAACCGTAGGGACGACAAGACTAACACTCACCCTTGAGACATATGAAACTGTGTTCCAGGTCGAAATGTATGCACTCCTTAACTGCTGATATGAGAACCTATTTAGAGTCTTCAGGCGAAAAGACATTTACACTTGTTCCGCTAGCAGAGCTGCTCTACCGGGTCTTGAGTCTGATAGAGTTTAATCTGCGCTAGTGTCCCAACGCGGGCATCAGAATTTATTAGCAGCCTTCAAATGGAGGGTTATCTGTACTTGCTCGGCCCTTGAATCCGATAGAGTTCATTCTGCGCTGCTGTATGAGTATAGTGTGGGCCTTGATCGAGCATAATAGGGTTAATCTTGTATGACTACTCGAATGTCTCGGGCAACGAGGAATCCAATAGTCTTTCTGATCAAGCACCTGATAGGTTTCAGGCTTTCATCGTTTTAAAAAGGAGGTTCTGAAACTTGTGACAGGGTTCCTTACAGTTATCTGCACATACTACGGGTCTCAGAAGATCCAGAATGCAGTGACTGATGGATACCCTTGGCCGTTGTTCAGCGTTGGCTACGGTAAGAGAGTGTGTGTGCTAGACTAGGAGGACATAAGAAAGATCTAATTGAGGAAACTTTGTGCCTTCGCCAGAGAGAACGAGCTACCGGGCTGAATTCGTATCTGAATGGGCGCACAATGGCTCCAGATTGGTGGCATTTGCCCGCTTTTTAAAATTCATTAATTCACCCTTGGCTACACTTTTTAGTTCGAAAATCAAACTGACTCTCAGCAAATAAGGCCTTTGCTCAAAATAATCTTTAATGTATGATTTCTTACTTATGATAAACATATATATTTTCATGGCTTCTTCAATTAATTCTGTCGAACGTAGAAATTGGCGCTCCGAGTTTCATGTTATTACCAAACATTGATTATATTGTTCCAATATCATACAGTTCTACGGCTTCCGTTTCCATTAGCTTTTCATAAAATATTGCTCTCTGAAACTTCTAGTGCATAGTTAATTTGCTCCCGTTATGTCAACGCGCTTATATACTGCAGTGTAATTGTATTAGTTATGCTTCAACAAATTTAAACATGAAAGGTTCCTCTCAATTTCAAATTAGGTAATAAGTTAGCACATTCAAATTATTGGAATCATAGCAATTGTAGCTGTTCTAAAGAGGAGTTTAATGTAGTTCGATTTAGAGCGGGATAAGTTAATTTTAAATATCTAAAACATGTTTTGAAATCAGAACTGGTATACCTAATAAAGAGGAAATGTATTCAGATATTTAAGCTTTGTTTAAGCTTCGATGTAAGGTTCTTCTGCTATTGGTTTGGCAAATATAACCAGGGTGGGCAATCGTGACCTGTTTATTAGATTATATTAATGAATCTCTAAATATGTTTTAATGATTATAATATTATATTTATTTTAAAAGCAACTTTTCTCATAGCGCATGTAATGATTTTGCCTTGTACCGTTAAAGTATTTTTAATGAAAGTGCTAGTGTGAGAATACTATAACTCAATCAGTCAGTTGTTAAATATTCTAGTAACAAAAACATGGTTGATAAAAATGATAATTTTCTCTGTGTTGAGCCTTCTTAAAAAATCATGCATGCTATTTGGTTGGCAATAAGTGCGCTAGAAATTATCGATCAAATGTTACGAGAATCTGTATAGAGTTCAATGATTCTGTACTTGAAGAATTTAGATTATAATGTAGATCTCATCTCATAATAAGACTTCTGTAGCTTGTAGTTGAAGAAAAATCTCAAAATTTGAAGTTTGATAAAAAATATTCACAGAAAAAAATAGTAACTGTTTTGCTAAACATACTTTTCTGAGTCGATATTTCAGTATGTACTATAACATACCCGGGTCGGTTCAACATAGTTGAATGAGATAAGCTGTGCCTTTTCTTTATTTTGCCAATGACCGTCAAAATAGATTAAAAAAATAAATTAAAAAGCAGACCAATACCTACGTTATGTAATTATTAAATCTTGTACAATTTAGCTTACTCAGAATGCTTCCAACGATAACAAAATTAGGGAAATTTGGGGGAAAAGTGCGTCATGTAAATTAAAACACAGATTCCTAATACACATAATTTATTGGAGAAAAAGTGCCAAATTATTAGAGAAAAACGTGCCGGACTCAGCCTGGAATTCACGGGGGGAAAGAATACGGCATAGAAACCCTAGATCTAAATTCCTAAATCGAATTATGCTGTATAACCTTTGTTAGTATAATAATTAATTAAATTACTGTCTCTCGTGCCACAATTCGTAGTTCCACACTTGTAACAATATATTTAAAACTGAAGGTGTTGTTGTTAGTTAGCCAGACATCGCCAGCAGGTACTGAGGTCCCATACGGGAGGCTACTCAGCTATAGTTGCAATTTGAGCCAATATCTCTAGAATCATCATTTTAAATGATAAATAATCATTCATGCTAGGATATTCGCCCAGTCAGGGGAGGAATGTTAGCAGATTCACCAAGTCCCTTGCCTACACTCTCAGTCGTACTAAAACATTTTCTGTTTTCATTTAAAGCAGTATTGTTTACAGCATAAAACGATTTCATTAAATATGTACACATGTTATACACATCGCTTGCAAAACTCATTAATCAATGCATTCGTGAGAATATTTTCCCCAGTCTGAAAAAAGCTCTGGTCTCACCAGTATTGAAGAAAGGGAATCCTAGCGATGTGAATAACTATAGACCAATCTCTTTACTTCCTATTGTATCTAAAGTGTTTGAGAAAGCGATATCCAACCAAATCGTTTACTTCTTTGAATCAAACAATCTTTTCTCTATTTCTCAGTACGGCTTTAGACAGGGCAAGAGAACTGTGGGCGGTTTATTGGATTTTCTTGCAAGCGTGAGCAGTACCTTTCGACTCTTTTCTGCGACCTAAGTAAAGCCTTTGACTGTGTTTCGCATGATCTTCTTCTCCGCAAATTAAAGTACTATAAGTTTAGTGAAACAAGTGTTACCTTGATACATTCTTATCTTAAAGACCGATCTTAGATTGTTTGGCTGGGTAAGGTGTGATCAGCCCCAGCAAGCTTGAATACTGATGTCCCGCAAAGATCTATAGTAGGCCCAGTACTATTTTTAATCTTTATTAATGACTTGTCACTGAGTCAATCACTGGCAAAATCAGTGCTGTTTGCTGATGACACTACACTTTATATTAGAGGGGACTCGAAGCAAATAGCGGAGAGGAGGCACAGGCTGAAGTGGAAAAATGATTTCGGTCCAATATACTCCTATTAAATCAAGATAAAACATGTAATGTCATGTTCACATTAAGACAAACTAACAGTATCAACAACACTGAAAATAATGCTAAATTCCTGGGAGTCTATTTGGATTCAACACTGAAATGAGATGTGCATGTGGAGAGTGTGTGCGGAAAGCTTGGAAGCAGCGTATTCATCCTGTGTAACTTGTATGGATGTGTATCGCATGAGACCATCAGGACAGCGTACCATGCACTGTTCCATAGTGTGATGTCCTATGGCATAATTGCATGGGGAAACTCGGCCCACTCTTGCAGAGTCTTTAGACTGCAGGGTAGAGCAGTGAGGATTTTGGCTGGTCTTGGGTACAGGGATGACTGTAGGGGTGCTTTCTCGGGTCTGAGTATATTGACTTTTCCTTCTGCTTACATTCTGGAGAACCTAATTTTAATTAAACAACGGGGTAAGCTGCTAACCCATGGATACCTCCATAATTACAATACCGGGCAAGAGTGTCATCTGGTTCAAACATATTACAAGCTGGGAAAGTGCCAAAATAGGCCTGAATATATGGCTGTGAAGCTCCTTAATAAGCTGCCACGATCTATGCAAAACTTGCCTCATAAGAACTTTAAAAAAAGAAATAAAAACATTTATAATTAGAAATGCATTTTACAGCGTAGAGGAATTTTTCAACTTTAAAATTAATAGTTACATACATTAGAAGTATGTATTTGTGTTTTAACTTTGACATTTTATTAGAATTTTAATGCGTTTGTATTCGTTATTCTTTTAATAACGTATTGTTGGTCAATGTGTAATTCTTTATTAATTGAAATTTTAATGTGTTTTCTTGTGACCTTTGTAATCTGTTGTAATTATTATGCATTACCTTTTGACGACTGTAAGCATTTGCACACAATTTGAATTTGAATTTGAATTTGATAAAAATATGAATTATCCATGAGAATAAAAGAAATACTTGTACAAATTATGTTAATATCAATATTATAAATTTTATTCACCTATAATAACATGTTACAGCACAAAAGCAAAAACCATTCACGAAAAACACTCCGTTTTAGGATCCCATAAAAACCTTCGCAAGACCCAACTTCAAATAATGAGCTGTATTTATCTTTCTCTTTCTTTATATATACAAATACATATATATATATATATATTGCCACGAGTAGCTTAGGGGGCAGCGCGTTTATTTAAAGAATAACTTCTCAGAGAAGAGTCTCGTCGCGATTAGTACAATGACGGGGTCTCAATGCTTCCTTTAATCTACCACTGGATGTTCTACTCGTGAGGACACGCCTTGTTTAGCGTAGGGTAAGCGGGATCTCGTTACGTGGGGTAAGAAGAGATGATAAAGTAAGCACGTTTAGTTTATAACAATAACAATGTATTAACGATAAAAATTAACAACAATTATTGGTCAGAAAAAATGAGATTCTATTATACCCGATTACTACGGTGCGCATGTTTTCTCGATTTGAGGTACTGTTTATAGGTCTTTGTTTACTGTCTTATAATTTATAGTTTTTCTTAAGGGTTGGGTTTTATTTAAGGGTACTAAGAGATTTCACTAAACTTTAACTGACTATTTAGACACTTGTCTTTCTCAACACTCTGACAAACTTCTTTTCAGGACTTTACTATGGAGGTTGTGCAACCCCTGGCCCTAGCAGTCGTCAAGTGACTAACCGGTACCAGGTTGGGTAGGAAAGGAATGGAACCTAAAGCAGTCGTATGACTAACTTTAGGAGCGGATAGAACCCAGAAGGCAGTCGTCAAGTGACTAACCTTGGGAGCTGGAGGTGAGACTAAAGTCTGCCGAACTGAGGGTTCGGTAGTGTATTTATATAAAACAAAGTGATGACCATTGCATGCATAAGGTTCAAAGTCGCTCCCGTTGACTGCTCGCGTTGTTTATAGTTTGCCTTTAATGTTTATATAACAATCTCCAAGTTCAAGCTCAAACTTGCGACAGGGTGATATTTGCAGAATTACACACTCAGCCGAACACATCAAGTTATACAAAATTCTCGCCTGTTTAATCCTTGAAACCGCTTGCAAGGATATAATATAGAAATCTAATTAATAAAAAAATAGGTTGCCATACTATTATAGGAATTGCCAATTTTGACTACATGAAGCGCAAAAAAATTGAAAATGTGGCATCAGAATAATATAATAATTTGAAATAAACATTTTTGAGGGAGCAAAACACGGACACAAATGCTTTTATAGTTTTTGCAGTAAAACGCCGATTTTTGTTTATTTTTTTACATTTAAGTCCTAAATTTCTTAGTAACTAAAGCTCTAATGAAATGACCTTAAGAAGCTTTTCTGTCTGAGTTTCTAAATTAAATTCTGTTTTCTCAAAAATTTTATTTATTTCAATATTATGATGTCATGTTTTCATATTTATTAAACTTCCTGAATATCACCAAATTTGGGACTTCCTATAGTAGTTTTTCATCGTGCACCAACTTTTATCGATAATTCGATATTAAAAAAAGTTCCCATTCCACCACACTGTAGATGACATATTACTTACTTAATATGCCACCATAATTATCTTCATAGTTGCGACCTAAAAATGTTAAGCGAAAAATATTTTCATACAGCTGACAAAAGAAGTTAATTTTGCACACAATTGACTAATATTTATACTTGAAAATAAGTCATTCATATGAATATGGACAAGTTTGCATAAAACTTTAATTCTCATAGATAACGTAGATGCTCAAAACTGTTCTTTGGACAAACAAGATATCTAGACAAAATATGCTGAATTAAAACAGTAATGGCAGTGGTGAAATTGAATCAAATAGCTCCAAATAGATTAATGCAAGGCCTGTTTCATAGGAGCTGATAGCTCGATACCCTCACAACAGCGGCCGGGTGTGTCAATATCTTTTATCTCTTTAATGCACTTTATAAATATATTTAGCATAATAGAAGAGCCATTGTAGCCCAGACCACTCCGTAGCCCATGAATGAGCAATACTGCCATAAAATACAAATGAAGGATAACCAGTGAACCGGAGCAACATTGTCGGAGAACTAGGTTTTCATTTTTAATATGTGTAAATGCATAATGAGGTATATATAATGTGAGTGTTATTATAATTTTTACGCTTCTTGAATACATATATTAATTCATTAAAATAAAATACAAAGTAAAGAAATTACTGCATGTAAAGAGCCCAATAAGAGAGTCTAATAAGCCTAATAATTAAAAGTCTATAGAATCATGCTCAAAAAAGCTGAAGAGTAGACATGTCCTAAAGTAATAACTATTATGAAATACTAGATTCGTCAAGATCCCACGTTTTTTCTCTCTCCTGCCATAATATTGTCAACTAACATAAAATCATACAGTGGAAAGTTTGAACTTAACCTTGAATCGCAATTATAAATTCTTGTTAATTAAAGTATAAACTGTTATGATTAACCTTGTTGACAATGC
>MU184024.1:34329-58339 GCA_016904865.1 Pissodes strobi
CAGTGAAAATTAATAACGCCATAAGGCAAAGTGCTATTTAAATTAACTACATATAAAAAGTAAACTACGTAACTAAATATTCAGCCAAACCAAATAATCTATCCGCCCGTCAGTCTAATTGTAACAGCCCTTCAGGCTAGCTCTCCCTCTCTCTCGCTGTTGTTCGTGGTTAACATTTTCGCGAGGAATATCCCAGGGGACTTACGAGATATGCATTCCCGAATATTTTGGTAATACTTACAACCTTCTATACTCAACCTGAAGTTAATAAACCAAGCCTTTTTTACACCGAGTGTTTCTATCCATCTCTCCCAACTACCTATATCTGAGCTCCGTCTTCTGAAAGAGCACAGCGCAACTACTGCAACGAAGTCAGGTCCATAGGCAACAAGCGGTAGGAGCGTATATGTGACAATATGTTTTATAGTGTTTTGCCAGTTTTCCACAGTTTTATTCGCCAGTAAATCCACAAAGAGTGGCCTTACTTCTTGAGTCTTAAAATTATCGTTGTTCCTAGCAATATAACCTTTTACTTCTGCCCATATAAGCTCTATTGGATGTGGCTCTTTTGTTTGTCAGGTGGAGGAACGTTCCCTTATGCGCACCCCCTTAGGCTTTGGAGGTAGTGTTGGGCTCTCCCGCAGGCATACCAACCAAACCTCCACCGCATGCTGATCTTCCTTGCTATCTGCATTACATACTGCTACGGGCTGTCTGTAGCCTTATTAGCAGTAACATCTTTATGGATGCTATTGTAGATGCCTACGTTTTATTTACTTTTACGTAGATCTAGATCCTAAGCAGCTAAGCATAGTAAGTACAATTTATACTAATTTCAGCAATTAGGTCATTAAGTTTTGTCAATGACTGGTGTTTGTATTGCCAATCTTACATGCCTACTGAATCCTGAACTCCGATGTACATCGTTGTCGTTGAAATTGGTCCGTCATTAAAATAATGGAATCCTTGGGTCTTTTATATTTTCGCCATCTCTCGGCAATTCTGTCATAAAATTTTAAGATTCTGCCATGAAGATAGTTTCTCAATGGAATCCATTTGAGGTCCCTAAAAAGATCGACATTCCCCAGAAACCACGGGGCTGCTGCTGCCCTTCTAGGAAAACCGTTCTCAGTGTTTTGGAGTGAAGCCATGTATGACCATCCCCAGATTGCCACACCATACGCAATCTGGGCCCTAATAACCACTTTCAATATGGTTAATTTAGTTTTAATATTCAAAGCACTATATCTCCCTAGAAGAGAGTACAGCTGAGCGACTCCGCCTTTTATTTTTAGTCTGACCGATTTGATATGGCTAACCCATAAGAGTTTCTGATCAAAAATAAGACCTAAGTATTTTACCTCCTTATCCTCCTTCCCCATAAATTCTTAGGTTAGGACCCCTTGGTAAAAGTCTCCTTTGGAACAGTACCGATTTAGTTTTAGTTGGATTAAGTTTAATTTTATTTTTATTAGTCCAATATTCGAAGTTGTTTAATTCCTTTTGGAATTCCCTTGATATAATAGCTCCACTTCTGCTCTTGTACATAAATGTTGTATCGTCTGCGTAAGGACCATAAAATGTTGATAATGAAGGTCTGTAGTCTGTAGTCGCAAGTATATAAGTTATAGAGTATAAGGCCAAGCACAGACCCCTGTGGAACCCCAGCCCTGATCTTTCTGCAAGTCGACAACTCCGTTCCTACTCTGACACAGAATCTCCTGCCATGAAGATAGTTGATAATTAATCTCCTCCACATTTCAGGGAATTTTAGTTTCCTTAGCTTAAGCGCCAAGCCCTGATGCCATAGGGAGTCAAAGGCCTTTTCCACGTCAAGGAAGACCGATCCTACGGCCATGCCTATGTTGAAGGACGCCGAGATGTACTCTGCAACTCTGAAGGCCTGGTGCTCTGATGAGTTTTACCAGTCTCTTCTTTATAATCTTCTCTACCACCTTCCCCATTACCCAGAGCAGGCTAATGGGTCTGTAGTTAGATGCAAACGTTGGATCCTTTCCAGGTTTCTTTATTGTGAATACACAAGAAGTTTTCCATACTCTGGGGAAGTAGCAGAATCTCAGCACATGTGGATGTGGCTCATAATAATAAGGGGGTAAGGGATATATAATACTGACTATAGTTTTTGCCATCGTATCAACAACATATTTTTGAAATTTGATATATGCTACCTAACAATTTCCAAAAGTTTTTTTTCACCATTTTACCATAACAGTTATTCTCTGTAACCATTGAATGATTTTTTCCATAAGGGTGTGTTATACTTCTCTACTAACCTAGAATGATAGCTGACGTCCCCATCACTCTTTTGAATTACCGGGAATATATTCGAACATTTGCTTAAAATATTCTTCAAAAACATTTGTAGTTATTTCTTCGTGGTAATCTTTAGTTGAATTCGATTGAAATACTAATAGGCCTTCTTCCAAAAATTTATTGTCTTCTCCTGTATGAGTTATAATAAGCCACCTACAGACGGTAATGCCTACGATTTACGATTACTTTATGGCCCCATTCGTCGAATTGTAGTATCAACTGCAATAGGATAGACTTTAGTCACATTACCATTTGTCCTCAAAATATGGTCACGAATTTTCTCTAAGTCAAAATTTCTTTAGCTTGAAATTTTAACCAAACTTTAAAGATTCTAAAAATTTTGATAAATTAAATTGCATTTGTCTTAATTATATCCATTAAATTTTGTTAATATTGATATTGTAAACTACTAGCAACATTTAAACTACTAATTAATTATCACCCTGCCCTAAGTTTGAACTTGAACTTGAAAAATATTATGTAAACATTCAACATAAATTATAAACAACGCAGGCAACTATGAACCTTAAAGTTGCAATTGTTAGCAGATTTTATTATATAAATAGTCAAACGGACTATCAGTCCGGCAGGCTTTTGTCTCTCACCCACTGCAGTCCACAGGAACGTAATAGGGACTCTATTACGTCCCTGTGGACTGCAGTGGGTGTGAGCGAAATGGGTGGGAGCTAGTATTCAAGTTCAAGTCGGATAGTGCTATTCACAGGAACGTATTTCTTGGCGCATACCCGCCTAAAATGTACTAATTTCAATAGATCTGCTACACGTCCAAATTTACAGTTAAATAGTCATAGTACCTTAAAGTGCTGAGTGAAATTAAAATAAAATAAATAATTATCTCATGAAATAACCAAACCTAACCATAAATTGAGGCTATGAGTGCAATAGTGGACTAACCCCAAATTGCATAAAAGCAAAAAAACCGAATTTAAAAATTGTCTAAATATTGCAATTTAAATTAAACTTATTTTAAATACAGTTTACGGTTTTATTTAAATTGGTTTATAATATAATTCAGCATGGATTTATACACAAATTTTACATTTTATATAAAAATTTTGTTACGAGTTAGTAGTTTTATGGTTAGTCCACTTTTCTTCTAAGTAAATAAATTAACTTATCAGTTTAGTCCATTTTAATTAAAAATATTTTATTATTATTCGTAAGGTTTACTAAAAACAAATCAATTAATAAAGTTTATAAAAAGATATATTTTTCACATACAAAACTATATCACTAAAAGCTAAGTATCAAAACGGGCTAAAAAAAAATTAATCTTCATCTTCTTCAGGACAATGTAACAGTTCATCGCCAGTTCCTTGTGCTGTAGATCGAAGATTTTCATAAAATCCGTGATACACCGGAGGAACAAATTCATTTAGTTGAAAGAGATCGTTCTTTTTGGCATCGCTAGTGACGTTACCATTAGAGTATAATAAGGGAAGTTTCGATTCCGGCAAAAGTGATTTTCTCTTACTTATATCCACAGTTTCAAAGGGAACATCAATGGTATTAAAGTACTTAAGCTGAATATCGAATGGGCAATGAGATTAAAAACGCAACCATTGAATCTTTAGCCATTCTACTTTGAGATTATCTTTGGATATTTTTCTATTGGTGATATTGTTTTCCCATGGGTTTGTAGAAAAAAAATCAGAACTTTTCATTTTTACCAATTTGAATGTATTTTCTTGATCACAAGGAAAGTAAGAATGGCCACTTACCAAAAATGTGTGATCTATTACTTCAACTTCAACTTCAAGTGATGAAACTATGTAATTACATAGTCATAGTAAAGACATTTTTATATTTCGATTCTGACCCCCACACTGGTCAGAATACATAACAAGTTTTTTGTAGCAACAGAATTTTTGGTATAGTATAGGATACAAGATCCGACCTTTGAGGACCTCTTGAAGCCACTGATCGATGCCATACAAACATGTAGGAATCATTGTTTGCCATGTTATGAATCGAAAAACAGTAAATCCAAAACTGCCGCTTATAATAACAGATTCCTTTTGTCAAAACAGGTGTGGGCAAAGTATTCATCAAGTTAAAACATATGACTGTAATGTCTCCTTCTTTCGATAACTGAGCGTCTTGTTGCAAGCTGTCCCTTGCACCCTTTCTTTGGTGAAGTTCACGCTCGATTTCAAGTTGTCTCTTCTTTACTTCATCAACTGTTGATTTAATTTTTATGTTGAATAGATCACTTTTCTTGCAGGAATCTGATATGGGTTGATTAAAATGTAAGTTAAACTCTTTATTAAAGATTTCTCTTAAAACGAAATAAGAAAACGGATTGTTTGATTCATTTTTGTACAAATTGTACATTTTTCCAATACTTAAATCTGGAGCAATGTATCTCCTGTGATTACTTTTTGGTCTACCGTAGTGAGATTCGTAGCTTAGGAATTGCTTAATAAAATCCCTAATTTTGTTTTTCTGCGCTTCATTAGTTTTATTAGCTGGTGGGTGTTTCCCCCTTTTATCGCATGGTGATGGTAGGCCGATTGATTTATTCTTTAATAGTCTATCCAGTCATCTAGATGAAACTTGAAACATAGCTTGGGAAAATGATTTGCAGACCTTTTTTCTTCTCCCGTGGCATTAGGTATATAGTAGATTCTTGTTTTATCTCTCTTAGAGTTTTGGTTTTCAGTGTACTTCCGTAGTTTGTTTACAACCTTAACTAACGAAAACAGATAAGAAGACTGTAAATTGAAAGTTTGTAAACCATAAAAACTTGTGTGCAGTTCCCTTTGCCGTTCTTCAGGTAGTAAAAGATGGCATTTATTTTTGCAGGTACAAACGAATGGTTGGAAAGGTTTTGAAGGCATTGTTTTTCCAGATTTTGTTATATATTCTTCTCCGGCACATCTTTTCTTTTTATTTACAGCTCGGCCTCAATTCTGTTCACGATGAATACGTTTTTTTGGCTTAAATTCCTTTGTTTCTTCCTCTTGCGTTTCCTCGCTACTTGTTTCTATTGCCTCATTTACTCCACCTTCTTCTGATGGAACATATTCTGATCCTGAATCTTGATAAGGTTCCTACTGATCCGAGTCTAACGTACCTGAAAAAATAAAAAATATATGTGCAGCACCGTACACGCAGTAGAAATTAAACTTCTAAAAAACTTGAGAATAAGGGGGAACAGACGCTCAATCTTTACTTTACTCTTTGCTACATTTCTGGAAGCTCAAATAATATATCCTTATATACTTTCCCAAAGAATATATCTAAAACATAACCTAACATTCAAAATTAACTTTTTGGTCCCAATTTTATTAAAAAATGCATTTAAACTTTACCAACAAAGTTCTATAATATTTACATTCCATTATGGTATCCGGATTATCCATTTTACAAAAAATAATGGCAATATTTGCACAATTTTAGCACTGAATAAAGGCGGCATACATAAACCTTAGACTATATAGTAAAGATAGAATCCGTGTTTCATCCATAATTATGCTGCCGCCCTGGCCCCAACAATGTTTACCCGCCTAACCCCCCAAATAAAACAAAACATGAACAAATGAATGAAACTAAAGAAGTGGGGATGGCTTCTGCGAGCGACAAGCACCTCCCACTGCAGGTCGCGGCCGGCGATTCGTCGATGCGCGCGGCCACGTGCTTGGCCGCTAGGAATTCGCCCGCAGACCCGTGTGGAATAGCAAAACAACTACCTCATTTTCAACTATATACTCTAAGACATAAAAAACAACTACTGTCAACTGTTGCGCGTAAAACCCTTTTAAATGTGTTAGCGAGATATAATGAATAAGATGATACCTACCGTTAAGGATGCGGCCAGCGCAACATGTGTGCTCCGACTTGCTCGTCGGCGTTAGAGTGGGTCAATTACTTACTCTTGACCAGGGCGCCACCAGTTTGAAGTATCCAAATCAGCAGATCCAAACAGGAAGATCCTCGGTCTTAAGAATCCGTAAGGGCGATCCCAAAATCGACGATTATCCGCTACCAAAGGGCGATTTAAAATCCAGACGACTGATAAATACAATTGTTTGGTTGATGGATTTCAGAGCAAATAACAAAACGGTCACGTTCATGCAGGTTTTAAGTTTATTGGCGTTCGTTAGGTTTGACAGTACCGTGTCGTCATATTACTTACAATAATCAAAATTTTATAAATATATAACAAAAGGTAAAAGATCTTAATTTGAAAGCGATTAATAACCTCTATGCTCATAAATATATCGACAGTAATTTGAATTAAAATTGCGTTATACTAGAAGTGAGTTTGATAAAGAATGATCGAACAATTATTAGGCACGCTTCAGCTATCTATAAGATCAAACAAAGTCCAACAAATTAATCAATAATCACAGTTATCCGTCTAATAGTAGCTACTAAACTTTGGGAGCGTTTACCATGGTAGACGACTCGCAGTTGTACATGAATAAACCTTACTGATTCAGATTATAAAATACCGTTATGTAATAGTATATTATGATATAAGTGTATAAGAGGGCCTTTAAAGCACGCGCGACATATTTTTGTAAGTCGCAAGGGCTTTAAAAGCCTCTTATACACGTATACCATACGCTATTTTTTATTACAAATGCATCATAATCTCAAAAATGTTGTAAATATTAAACTTAAGGGATATATTGACGAATATATTAATCTGTCACATTTGACATGATCAAATGTTTCTATAGCAACCTTTAAAAAAGTAGGCGCATCATAAACAACATTTTAAGCACGCTGCAGCGTGCGATAATCGTTGATTATGATGCATGCGTAATAAAAAATTATTTAAACTGAATAGTCAATAAATTAGAACGACAATGTTGATCATTTAACGTAATATAAATCAAATTGTAAGATCAAAGAAAGGTAATACATAAAAATATGAGCATTAATAGAATCACACTAGTAGATTCAGCAGTTAATTACATTTACATAGGTAAGCTACGCTTACACCCAAAGAGTACCGAGTATAGTTATATCAGTACCACGCAGAAAACTAAACACGCGATTTGATATAACGCCGGAAAAACTCTAAAACACGCAATCTAATATACGCTGAAAAATGTCAATAACACGCTGAAAATACACGCGTGAAAATATCAGTGACACGCTACTAACATTATGCCGAAAAGATCACAAATATAACCTAAACTTATCTTAACTGGTCTTCGCCGATATCACCTACGGCCTTCTGCACGCTGACTTCAGCTATGCACCTTGGGACCATAAACTCTCAGTGGCATTTGAGGTAATCCCCATACCTCTATGGCTACAGTTGGTACCAATAAACCACAACCAATCGTACTGACTGGCAGCTCCTTGGTTAGCTACTAAATCTCTCTTCAAGCAAGCTCGCTCCAAACAATAATAGCTTGCTTGCTACACAACTCCAAGCAACAATAGCTCCAGCCAGAATAGCTCCTGGTAAAATTGGCTTCCAACAACATCAACAAAAATTACTACCCGGAAAACTGGCTCCCGTACAAAAAAAACCCTGAAAGAGAACAAGCGCATTCACTTACTGCGCATCAAGCAGCCCCTCTTTCAGAACACTCCCAATTCAATGAGTATTAAAAAAATGGTAATGAGAGTATTTAAAAATAATAATATTACTCGTCTTGCCAAAATGCGAAGGTCATAATATAACCAAGATCATATCACCCTACAGGTGATAGACATCAAATACTAAGAAAAACTGACTAATAATATCACCACTGTCTGCTCTTATAAGAGTTTAGACCCTCAGGCAAGAACAAAGCTTGTCCATTTATGACATTAATATGAAATCTAAATTCACAAAGCTTATGTACGACTTTACAAGTTCTTATAAGCAAAATTTAAAGCAGAAATGAAATTTATCAAAGATTATATACAGTTTTATACAACATTATACCCTATTATACACTACGGGTGCCCATAAGACAAAGAAACAGCTATGAGTGTTCGACTACAATATGATACGAGAACGGTATCCTGAACTATCATCATTCAATACGCTTATTTTCCGCAGAATATTACTTCTTGTAAAATTAATGAGTATAAATAAATCATGCTTTGCCTGTTCCAGGCCTAAATTATCTTTTGTTTGATGATATTGCGTGATTTACGTGCAAAAATTAAGAAATTTTCGAAAGTAACATTCTCTATATAGCAGCATTCTGCAGTATTATCATTCTTCCTGAGACCCGTTAGTTAAACTATAATGAAATAATTTATACTCTGATAAAATAAATCCCCTCTGTACAGAAAATAAATGAGTATGTACAAAATATAAGATATGTATATTTATTTACCTAACTACTTAGGGGTTTTCGATGGTAATGACGAATTGGGGAGCAAACGCTCTCTTCTACAGACATTCCTCGAAGAAGGAAACGGCGTACTTTGTTCCAGAATGCACTGCACGTGGCAAGTTACTAATCCAATCTTGACTTTAGGCAAAAACCAGCCCATCCACAGTCAAGCCATAAACTACAGCAACCTAGTAACTACGCCACTCTCTATCGCCCGAAAAAGTATATATTCCCCTTCAGGGTGAATTAAAAAATTTTAAACTTTTATCAGACATATATACGCACTACCTCCTAAAGAGGTTTGCCGAAGAAAGAGGACGATATCGAGCCAAAAACCAGCAACTAGCTCGTAAAATTCGATGTTAAAAAGCTAGAAAAAAACTCGAACCATAAGCCCCTTCCACACTGTCCTGTAATCATACGCAAACTACAGCAGCCGATGTCGCCAAATTTACTAACATCTACAATATGCAATGAAACATATCTAAGGCTGTATGATATTATACATTGCTGGCAGAACAAAGAAATCGAACGATAAATCCATCATACACACTGAGCAGACAACAGAAGCCAATTCATTCCGAACGGCGGCCATTTACAACTCTAACACCAAATCTGTTCGACGCATAAATCGGTGATCAATCGGAATCGGACTTAAGCTAGACCCGTTTTTACCTTGCCGGAAACCATATATTTGATACTGCGAATCAGTTCGAGCGACGTTGTCAAGTTAGGGAACTTACGCATTTAATAACATATCTTGACTGCGTATTTTTAACGCGAAAGCGAAAAACAGTCGTCTAATCAAAACTGACAATAGCACATCAATTAATTATGTACTTTCCTGTTGGCCTAAATCGCAACCACGTAAAAATTACAGGGCGACCACTTTGCCAATTACACATCTGGCAACGTTCCAAGAATAACCTTTTCATTCAATATTTAGATATTACACTCGTCCGTATGCAGTCAACAATACTTTTAAGGTATATTTACGCCGAAATAGGAAATTAGTCGCAAGTTATTAAGGGTGGAATCGTTGACTTTATTCGACTTCTATCTGTTACATATTCGTGCTAAATTGTTATGTAACACAACTAGAACTAATAACGCGATTGGGAAGACGTAAAATGGACCAACCGCACTTAGTCCACTTTGCTTCTTATATAATAGGCAACTCCTAAAACAGCAAAACTGTGTATGTGCTGCCACCTATTAGGAAAATGTTAAAGGTGATTTGGTCCACTATACATTTGAAAGATTATCATATGCATTTAAAGATCCTTTACAGGCGTAGCCGACTATATCATAATCGGCCTCTCCTATTAGTCTATCCATCTCGTATTACAATATGTCTTCGTGATGCAATCCATTTCTCGCAAGAGCTATCGTGGTGAGATCGTTGGGTCTCACTGGAAAACAGGCGTTCGAACCCCGTTGCTTTTTTTTATTTTTTTTTTAAAGATTATGTTTCTAAATAGATTTTTTTCTTGATTTTAGGTATGTCTTGGGTTAGATTGGGTTAGTTTCCTTTTCTTGAGCCCCCGTAGCGAACGAAGCGAGCGGAGGGCCATGCGGATCGACCAATAGGAGAGACCGATTTTGATATAGTCGGCTACGCCTGCAAAGGATCTTAAAATGCTTATCATATTATAGTTTAAAAACTGCAATAAGACAGAAATCTAGTTTTTGTGGGTTAGACCACTGTTGCACTCATAGCCTCAATTAAAACATAACATCACTCTTAAAAAACTCTATGGAACTAAGGCCCATAAACAATTCAAACCATAACTGAACCGAAATGGCATTTGTGTTTTAGTAATCCAGTATATAGAGTAAACTCATTAAGTCTCTGACCAATAGACCTTGATATTGTAATAGACGCTGTTATTGTTTTACCGAAGTGGCGTCTTTATTATGTCTTCTCACCTGTCGTAGATCGATCCATAATCTAAGCTATATAATCTGTATGCCATTCCAGGCGTTCGTCACAAATAACTAATAGTGACATATTAACAGCTCGCGCTACTGCAACGTGCGTTAGGTCAAGTTGGGGATAAAAGTTAAGTTGTTGTACTTATTTAGAATTCAAGCCTTGTGCGAAACGCGTGGCCTTTATCTTAGAGCCGTAAACTTCTCCGGTCTGTAGAGATTAGGGTGTAAGATGTTTTATGTTACGCATGGCGAAGGCCTGTTTATTGTACTGTTGCCGAATGTGATGAACAAACGACTGTTGATACTCAAATTGTTTACTTAGGCTCTTTCTTACATTGAATTAGTTTGGAATTTGCTTATATATTTCCATGGAATATTAAGTACGCTACCTAAGCTCGGTGTTTTGCCCTTTTTTGAAATTATGAATATTTGGCAGTAATCTCATAGGCAAACTAATTAAACGAGTGTTATAAATAATACAGACACCTGTCTGTCTGACAAAGGTTCCTTTTAAGTCATGAGCATAATATGATATTTCAGGATATCAAATTTGAGAAAACTGTGGATACTCGAAATTGGTCTATCCGAACGTTGTAATTTCCTAGAATCCGGGTGTGCTTATGGAAAACCTTGCATATGTCACTTACGACAACAAAAGGTGAATGTCATTGGCGGATGGCAGTGCTATTTTTTTTAAATTTTAATAAAGACGATTTCAGATATGCCTATAACCGTTTTAAAACTGATTTTTAAAAAAAAATACCAACTCCTAAACATTTGTTTCAAAAATCTCAAAATCGAAAAATTTGACTTGTCGCCTTTTAGCTATCGACCGCAGAGCTAATTTGTTATGCTTTCAAGTCGCATTACTTAAGTTTGCTATCATGAATAAATGTCAATGATCCTTTTAATTTTATTAGCTAATGAAAAAATATCGAACTTCAGGAAAATAGATCCCCATCGACAGCTGTAACCTAAAATAATGTCGGCATCCGAGACAACGTATTCCTGATTATCAGAAAAGTAGGAAATAAATTAGGCCCCAGGGGGTTTATAGTATCATGATTCCGATGGGTTTATATCGGCTTTCTCGTCCATTGTTCTCTGCTTTATACCTGATACCTCTGTAAATCTCTTTATTTATCATTTTCGTAATGTTCACGCACAGGCATAGAAGGGTCCTTTGATGCAAGGGATTGTAGGATAATGCAAGGCAAACCGAGAGGCAAACCGAGAATAGATCTTGGTTAAATTTTATTCGTGTTGGCATGAAATATTCGATGAAATACGTAACCATCTATCTTAGCTGGATATAGAGTAGAGTTGTATTTTGTAAGGAGATTTACTATAGAATAATTTGGATTAATTAATATATTTAGTTCCACATTAGTTTGGAGAGAACAAGTAAAAGATCTTTCCTGGAAAGAAGTCATGACCTCCATATCTCAGAATTGAGGAGTCGAGTGTAGCATGTAATCATAGCCTACAAAATGTAAATGTTTTGCCATATATTTTATCCAGTAATTAAGTGTAAATATTGGTTATTATTACAAATAATACTAAAAATATGTCATCTAGAGGTGCTTTAATGGTTAAAAAAGTTTTGGAGCAAAACCAAAAGGATGAAACTGCAAAAGCCTCAACAATAAAAGCCAATAAATAACTTGAACTTATAATACAGTGTAACGGCTTAGACAAACCATATAAATGACTATTTTGAACATAAAAAAAATAGTTTTATACGTAACTAGGTTCCTAGAGATGTTTTTTTTTTTCATCATCATCATCATTCTCCAGCCATTTACGTCCGCTGTCGGACATAGGCCTCCTCAAGTTTCTTCCAAGTTTCTCGGTCCTGTGCCGTTGCAATCCAGTTGGTGTTGATCTTTTTTAAATCATCCGTCCATCCATTCCAGAAGTTTTTCTTCCATCTCTGATCTGTTTGTCGCGCTACATGACCATTTCGACTTTGAGATCTTTTGAATTATGTCTTCTACCTTTGTTCTTCTACGAATCTCCTCATTTCTTATTCTGTCTCTGAGTGATATCCCCAGCATAGATCTTTCCATCTTTCTTTGTGTGATACTCAATTTCCTTTTGCTGAAGCCTTAGTGAGTGTTAGGATTTCTGCCCCATATGTGAGGACCGGTAAGATACACGTGTTAAAAGTCTTCATTTTTAGACTTATAGGAATTTTGTCCTTAAATATGTGTCTCAATTTGCCGTATGCTGCACATCCGAGGTTTGTGCGCCTTAAAAGTTCACAAGTTTCGTTGTCCCTGTTGATTTTTGTATGCATATATTTTCTGATATTACTAGGTTTGTCATTGCCTTAGTTTTGGCATAGTTTATGTTCAGACCAACCGCTTCCATTTCGTTCTGGAGTTGTTGCAGCACGCCTCGTGCTTCACTTAGATCATCCGCAAACAACACTATATCATCCGCGAATCGGACATTATTTAGTTGTTCTTCATCTATTGTAATACTCTTGTTATCCCAATTTAGTCATTTAAAACCGTATTCTAAAACCGCTGTGAACAGTTTTGGTGATAAAGTGTCTCCTCGTCGTAACCCTTGTTTTATATCTATTTTCTGCGTGGTTTTATGCAGTGTTACAGTCGCTGTTGCATGTTTATATATATCGTATACAACTTGGGTGTATCTGTGATCTATTCTGCATTATTTGAGAGCCTGAAGGATAGCATACATTTCTACTGTGTCAAACGCCTTTTGGAAGTCTACGAAAACTAGAACTAATGGTATATTATATTCTATTGTCTTCTCTATTAACGTTTTCAGGCTTTGAAGGTGGTAATTAGTCCCAAATCTTGTCCGGAACCCTGCCTGCTCTCTTGATTGGTATAGGTCGAATTTAGTTTCCAGTCAGGTTGTTATTATGCGGGTATATATTTTCTAAATATGGTTCAGTAGGCTTATGGGTCTATAGTTGTCTAATCGGCTTATGGGTCTATAGAGTCTAATCCCTTTTTGTGTAATAGGATGGCATGTTACATTGTTCCACTTTGAGGGTATCTCTTGATTTTGTAGACATAAATTAAACATAGTCTGCATTTTCTCTATTAGTATCTGTCCTCCCATCCTTATTGCTTCAGTTACAACTCCATCTTCGCCTGGGGCTTTGTTGTCTTTCGTTTTCTTGAGGGCGCGATATATTTCTAACTTAGTGATGTTTGGGATGTCTTCTGATCCCTGGTTTTGCACTTTTCCTTGATTTAGTTGAATTCTATCTGGGTACCTCTTCAGAATCAGAATCATGTTTATTTTCATTTTTACATTTGGTATGCTTAAAAGCTAGTCACTATTTATGTAAGTTTGTGTGTTCTCGTTACACGAGTTTCTGTCCCACTTGTTTAGGCGATCGCACTCGCGAACTAAACACCCCACGACTTACGGGCTGGTGTCGGCCCTTCTAGTGGCTAGCTAACCAGCGGTCAAGTGTCTGTAGTTACATGGGTAATACCCTTCAACTAGATTGCAGTGTTCGTTGCCTGTTAGGTTGTTGTGCTCTGAGGGAGCTTTATTGCAGTGTTTCTCAAGCTAGCTTTAACGCAGGAAAAATTTACTAAAAGAAAAAAAAACCTGCTTCAAGTTTACACGAACAAACGGCACAGACATGTAACACGACTATATACGGATATATACAAGATATATACAATATATACATATGTACAACTATTTGACTATGGATGTCAATTTCGGGGGTATGCATCTACATATATAACCATATATGAGTGAATACGTCGTGTGCCCGATGGGCTGGATATAGCATAAGGCCGCTCCGGAGCACATGGAAGTTGTCTGCGGGGAAAGCATGCGCGGCGTCATGGCTGTGGCGAGTGATGCAGCTGCCTTGTTCTGTATGTATAAGTAGTTTGCGGGAGGCTCCGCCCCCAGCCTATCCAGGTGGCTCCTCCCACAGCGTTAGTCGTTTCTTTTTGGTTTAGGGTCATTTTTGGATGCTGCGTTTGTGTGTCTGTCTGCATTTTGTTCAATGTGGTTCAAATTAATTAGCCCATGTAGTTGTCAGTTTAGGGAGGTCTTAGTTCTTGATAGAACAGGTTGGGTACCTCTTCTTTGTAAAAATCTTCCACTATTTGTATCATTGCATCTCTATTTGTTGTTACATTTTCATCATTGTCTTGGAGTTTAAATATTTATTTTCTTCCAGTGGCTAGTTTGTTTCTTATAACTTTCATGATTTTATTTTCTTCAATGATTTTTACCACATTGTCGTATCTGTATTCTCTTAAGTCTATCATTGATTTTTGTATTTCTTTATTAATATGTTTTAGTCTCTGCCGGTCTGTATTTGGTGCACTTTTAAGGTCTCTTATTTGTTTTATTTTATTTTGTGTTTACCTACTGATTTTCTCTTCTTTGACAGTTTTAGGACAGTATTGTCTTTGAGCATTTTCTAATGATTTTATTATTTTCGTGTTTATGTTGTTTATGCTATCTGCTTCTGT
Source organism: Pissodes strobi (assembly GCA_016904865.1). Taxonomy (NCBI): domain Eukaryota; kingdom Metazoa; phylum Arthropoda; class Insecta; order Coleoptera; family Curculionidae; genus Pissodes; species Pissodes strobi. The sequence continues at coordinate 49,400 of MU184024.1, forward strand.
TATTTCATTTAAAGCTTTCTCAATCTGGTCTCTGTATTATTTCTTCTGGTTGCCACTTTGTTATAGTTTTCTTTTAAACATTTTGTTTCTTTCTTTTGTCAGATTTATATGTTGTTTTTTTTAAATCTATTTAAACTCAGGTGAATTAGAGCCATTTTCTGTTACATCTTCTCAGACTTCTTCGGGCCCAAATTCTGACACCCCAATTAATGCAATGTTAAAGAAGAAAGAACGCAAAAGGCGAAAAATAAAAAATGTCAACCAAAGAAATTTAAAAAATGTGGAACAGGTGATGAAAAAGTTATTCTCATCATATATTTCGTTATTTAAAAAACGCAGGAAACGCCTAGCCTAAAGGTGAAAAGATAAAAAAAAAATTGTGAAGAAGATAAAAAGCAAACTAACAGTACACAACAAGGAGGTAAAAATCAAGTTAGTGACCTGGTGGTTGTGGAAACTCCTGCAAATCAAAGTGTCAGTAGTGTAGAACAGAAAGAAAAGCAAAACTAACTAAAAGATTAAAAAAATACTTTCTAGATATTAACAAGACATCTAAAAAAGGGTGGCAAATGCCAATTGGTGGAAGAGAAAGAAGGTAACAATAGCAAGAGAAAAGTATTTAAATCAAAAAGGCCTAAACGTTTCTGCTAAAAGTATTCCTCTATGTGCACTATGTACATTAAAGTATAAAAGAAAATATAGCGATAAAGTTGACTTGGAAAATAGAAAGAAGTTGCTTGCTTGCTACTGTAAAATAAACATTGTTGCGCGTAAAAACATCTTAAATGATTTAGCAATATAAAATAAATAAGATGTTACCTACCCTCAAGGATGCGGCCAGCGCAACATGTGCTCCGACTGCTCATTGGCCTGGAAGTGGGCCAATTATTTGCTTTTGACCAGGGCGCCATCAGTTTGAAATAACTAAATCCACAGACCCAAAATAGAAGATCCTCGGTCTTAAGAATTCTTAAGAGCGATTCAAAGTCAAACGACTCTCAACTACACTTGTTTGGTTGAGGTATCTCAAAGCAAATACAAGACGGTACATTCGTGCAGGTTTAAGTTTATCGGGTGCTCGTTCGGCTTGACGTTCAATGTTGTGTTTGTTTCATTGAACTAGATGATATAGATAGGAAAAAATGTAAAAGAGCTTAATTGGAAACAAAGAGAGATCCAAAATCGATTGCAACAAATTAATGTTAAACGCAATATGCATAAGGTATCTATCGTCACGTCAACTAATAATTAAGAGTTATCAGTATAATACTTATCGCTACTAAACCTTGAGCGCATCTACCATGGTATACGTTTCGCAGTTGTGCATAAGTAAAACTTAACGAATCAGCTATGAAGTACCATTACGTACAATTATCATAATCAGATAGTTTATTAGTCAGAACGACAATGTTTATCATTTACCACATATATATTAAATTGTAAGGATTGAAAAATATAATATGAGGAAAAAAGTAAATAGTATAGAAAGAATTAAAATACGCAATCTAATACAACGCTGGAAATACTATAAACACGCAAATAACATTATGTGGAAGATCACAAGGGTTCTGTGTGCGTAGAAGCACACCAATCTGACTTAACCTACACATTTATCTTATCAAATACCGCCGGACTGACGGGTAGCTACAGCTTCACATTATCCTATGACAACACGTAAAATACAACAAGATGTGTAGTGTGTTAACGAGAGTGAGTCCTCACGGAGGAGATAATTACCTCATCCTCCGTGAGGGCTCTCTCTTTGAATTACTGAGGAGTCTCTCTCATCATAAAATTAATATATTTCCCATCTTTGTCTACATATATGTTGACCTTGCATTATATCAACTTTCAACTGACATTGACTTTCCCCTTCCCTCTTAAATAAACATAACAAGACCAACAGTTCTGTATGTATTTTTTCATTTCACAGTTTAATTTTCTATGGAAAAAGAAGAATGTTGGCCCACTGTGTAGAAGTTATTGTGATTACATTAATATAAAATATACTAATCCAAAAAGAGCTATTGTGGAAGAAACTAAATCAATTATAGATATTTTTGAAACTATTCTATATGGTGATAATAATGATGATGAAGATGATGAAGTAGTTTATATCATCCCTAGAACATCAATGTGATAATAAGAGGGAATTTGCTGTTTATAAGGAACATTGATACTTAGGATAATTCAGTCGCTGTCAGTTATATACCTTAACAGTTATGGATGAGGCTGTAAAAAGTTACATAAAGAATTTAGCCAATTAACTTCAGATAATTATTATAATGCATGGCAGACCATAATATGTTGGCTTTTATTGTGAGTTTGCTGAACATTATTCAAAAGGTGCGTCCGCTTGTGGTCAATATTTGAAAATTTTCAATGTATTGCAGATTGTAGTCGAACTGAAATAATTGGGATTTTTTTTGAACTGGTTAGTTAAAGAAATATATACTTAGAAGATCCCATCATATTAGATGTGATAAAATTAGCGGAAGAAGAATTGGGAGAACTTCAATTTGAAGTATTTGTGTAAGAAATGGAGAATTTTGCATTAGAACTGTATGAAAAATTTCTGATGTCGAAAGCCTGTTCGCGGTTTTATGCACTTGCGGAAGAGGACGCTGAAGCTCAAGATATACTGTGGTTTGAGAACCATGCTGAGTATTGTAAAAAGGGTGTACAAGTTTGTATCGAGTTCTTAAAAACCAAAGACAGAGTAAAGTTTGTATTGGAACTTAATATGTTAAAATTATATTATAAGAATTTATGTGTGTATTAGGAAAATTAAATGTAGAAAATGTATTTAATAAAACAAAGTTAAATAAAATTATTTTTTTATTAATTCATAAAAAACATATTATAAATATAACACACTTGAAAGCGCACACATAGATGGTGACTTTGAATGATAAACATTTAGGTGCTTCAATTACTGGTTTGCTGAAATATTTTCTTAAGTAATCTGCTTTTTCGTTTCCTTTAACATAAACAAATTGCGTTTCTTCATAAATTTTATTACAATTGTTGAAAAGTGGTGTAGTGGGGTATAATCGATATTCCAATTTATGCAGTGGTGATTTTTCATTAACCATACGCGCTTCAGGAGAAGCGCACAAGCAAGCGGTATGGTTAATGCTGAAGGCAAAGTGTCAACATATAACAAGGTTATACTAAAGGCAACACCTTGTATCATGGTGGGAGAACCTCCTCGGTAGGCGGAGTATTGACCGGTCGATAACCGAGGCGTAATTGAACAAGGTTATATTATAGAGTGAATCAACACCCAGACTTACGTATATCTTAATACTAGAACTAAGAATCTACAAGAAGGCACAAACTTATTTCATGATGAGAGAGACTCCTCAGAATTCAACGAGAGAGAGCCCTCACGGAGGATGTAAATTACCTCCTGCCCACCAAATTTAATAACATCTTCAATATGCAATAAAATGTACTTAAGGCTGTATGATCCTATGTATTACTGGCAGGACAAAGAAGACCAGATAAAACCATTATCCGCATTGACCATTCAAACAGAAACTACTTCATTCTGGCTCGGGGTCATTTTAAACTCCTGACATCAAAAACGTGAAACGAATGAATACACGGCATAATAATCCACGCCTAAACGTACTTTTAATCAAGAGCTTGCGTCTCTGTCGGAACCAGCTATGAAACAACCGGATGGTGTTGCCACATTTTGGGAACATAACGCAACCACTAAATCATCTTGCTTGCGTACATTAAGCGAAAGCTCAGTTAAGTCGTTTAACATCATACTGATGGTAGGATATCAGTAAATTTTCCTACGCTTGTCTTCCGATATGATCACTACGTAGTTTCTGATAATTCCTATCCATCGATACGCTTTGAAATAAAATAAACACTTTTTTATCCCCTCGCCGACCTCCTGTCCTGTCGCCACAGGCTGAATCATTCTGTTTTCGTATCCGTCGTGTTCGCTCGAAAAATATTTTGTGTGTGTTTTGTTTATTTTGTGAAGTGCGTGCAGCAGAAAAAATGCCCAAACGAAACCTAGAGCCTCGTCAATCAAACAAAAGACGAAAATTAGACAATTTATTGAGTGAATTGGAATGTATGAAAGCCAAAATACAAAGAGCTATCCCATCGTCTTCTTCGGGTAAGTGTTAATAAATTGTCTATATAGGACTAAGGCCAAATATCTACGTACAATGATATAATGCACAGTTGAGGGTTGTTTACGTTAAGCTCATTAATTACAACTAGGCTATTTTAAATAATTAGAATATTTAAAAAAACCTTGCATAAAGGCCGAGGGCTTATTAAATTCATATTCATGCAGGTTTTCAGTAGGCCGAGGGCCTTGTAATTTGCGTACGAATAGCACTAGATTAAAAAATTCTTCTTGCCGAGGGCATAGAAAAAGAATACGTCCAAGCCGAGGGCTTCGCAATACAAAAAATTCTTATTAATATTCTTATTACAAATTATTAATTAATTAAGCCTAGACTAAAAAATTCTTCTTGCCGAGGGTATAGAAAAAGAACACGTCCAAGCCGAGGGCTTCGCAATACAAAAAAATCTTAGTAATATTCTTATTACAAATTATTAATTGATTAAGCCTAGATTAAAAAATTCTTCTTGCCGAGGGCATAGAACAAGAATACGTCCAAGCCGAGGGCTTAGCAATACAAAAAATTCTTATTAATATTGTTATTATAAATTATTAATTGATTAAGCTTAGATTAAAAAATTCTTCTTGCCGAGGGCATAGAAAAAGAATTGACTAGTGTGTATAATAATTTCCCCTGTTTATTCAGCAATTCCAATAGGAACAAACAAGAAACAGATTATAGTTAAAAAATATTACTCCAAATAAAAAAAAAACAAAAAAAACAAAAAAAAAGCAAACAACAGCCCATAACTATAAGTACTCTTTTCAGGCAGTTCTGAACAAGAGAGTACCTCTGCCCCTGACTCGGAAGAAGAAATTCAGGTAACTGAGCCAGAAGTTCTCGAAAATAGGGTGACTGCTGAAGAGCCCACTGACACCAATGAGCAGATCGACTTGATATCGGCGCTAGGAAATGTGCCCCAGGGCTCTGAAAAACAAGGCCCAGATCTGCACGAAGAGATAACTGTTAGGTGGAACGCCTATTTAACAAAGGGTGTCAATAAAGAAGACAGATCAAAAGTTTTTGAAAAGTATCTAATACCAGCAAATTGCCAGGCACTTCTTCCCCCCACGGTTAACCCAGAAGTTGTGGGATGCATGAATGACTCATCGTCCAAAAAAGATTATTTCTTAAAGTCATTACAGCACCAACTTGGTCATGTGCTTTCAGCAATTGGATCTATAATGGAGACCGCTTTAAAGGACAATAAACAGCCTGACTACCTAGCCAGTTTAGCTGACGCTGCTCTTCTCTTTGGAAATGTCCATCATGCCATATCGGTGCAACGAAGACAAAGCATCCTTCCGCTATTAAACCCAGATTCTCAAAAGGTGGGCCAGAAAGCACCAATTGACAATTTTTTATTCGGCTCAGAATTTGGCGAATCTTTAAAGTCCAACCAGGCCTTAAGGAAGACTACAATCGACATAAAAAAGAAGAAATGGCAGTTTCCCTCAGCAGCCGCATCATCATCGGCACCCAAACCGTTAATGGAACTTAAATACTCACAGGCAGCTCGCCATTTAAACTACCAGCGCAGGTCCTTCCGAGATCGAGAGAAGAACTTCCAGATGTCTCAGAAGAACCCCAACTACAAAAAGGCGTTCAAAAATTACCCCTCGAGCCATCCCCAGTACAAAAGGAAACTATAGAATCGGTAAATACAAAATACGCAGGTAGATTAGCTAATTTCATAAAAGCTTGGCAAGAAATTACAAACAACCCAGTAATTTTGAATTGGATAGGAGGCATCAAGATACGATTTTTGGAAACTCCTATGCCGCATACCCCCCTTCAGAAAAAACTTTCCCTATCTGAAATCGAAGCAATCGAAGACTGTCTCAGTGAACTGCTACTTAACGGCGCTATTTCTGAGTGCTGTTTTCACAAAAAAGAATTTTTGTCTCCATTTTTTCTAGCTACTAAACCAAATGGAAAAAAGAGATTTATTCTTAACTTAAAAAATCTAAACCAATATATTTCCGCCCCCCACTTTAAGTTGGAGGATTCAAGGACAGTTTCCAAATTACTTAGCAAAAACTGTTATATAACGACTATAGATCTTAAAGACGCATACTTTTTGCTTCCTATCCATTCAAAATCCAAAAAATATTTACGATTTATGCATAAGGGTCAACGTTATGAATTTAATTGTTTGCCTTTTGGCCTCAACGTTGCACCATATATTTTCACCAAGATTATGAAAGGAGTAACTAGATACCTTCGCCTTAGAAATATTTTACTCGTATCATATCTCGATGATATTCTTATAATAGGCAAAACTAAGGGTGAGTGCGCATCCAATACTAAAGTAGCCGTAAAGTTACTACAAAAAATAGGTTTTATTATTAATGTCGATAAAAGACAGTTAGAACCTTCACAAACTAAACAATTTTTAGGCTTTTTGTACAATACAAATAAAATGTTAATTTCATTACCTGACAAGAAAATTAAATCAATCCAAAGATTAATCGTCAAAACAAAATTAAAATCTAGGTTATCAATTCGTGAATATGCCAGGTTAATTGGCACTTTAGTAGCTACATGTCCAGCGATACCTTATAGCCGTTGCCACATTAAACGTTTGGAAAGAGTAAAGTTTAAAATTCTTAAAGGAAGAACTTACAATTCTCTAATTACCCTTCCGGAATTAGTCAAAACAGAGCTTAATTGGTGGAAGCAAAACTTAGATAAATCCAAAAATATTAAACCCAAGCTTTTTTCCCTACAAATTTTTACAGATGCATCCCTTAGTGGCTGGGGAGCTTGTTCCAATAGTATCAAGTGTCATGGATTCTGGGACACATCATATAAAGATAAACACATAAATTTTTTGGAAATTTCAGCAGCCCTTAATGGGCTCCAATCCTTTATTAAATCTGAACGTAACATTAGGGTTCTCTTAAGAATTGATAACAGGACAGCTATAGCCTGTATTAACCGAGGGTGCAGTGTAAAATATTCAATGTTAAACCAAATTACCCAACAACTATGGGACTGGTGTGAAAAGAACCAAATTGAGATATTCGCTTCATATATTCCATCTAAGGATAATACAGAAGCCGATAGGGAATCTAGACGTCTGTCAATAGAAACGGAATATGAATTAAACAAAAGGGCCTTCCAAAAAAATGTTACCACATTGGGGAACCCGGAAATAGATCTTTTCGCCACTGCTCTTAATAAAAAATGTAGAAAATATATTTCTTGTTTTCCGGACCCTTATTCCGTATCCGTCGATGCCTTTACAGTGTCTTGGAAAGATGTTTTCTTTTACTCTTTTCCCCCCTTTTCGGTTATTACTAAAACATTAGAAAAAATTGTAGAAGAAAAAGCTTGTGGTATAGTTGTTGTTCCGGACTGGCCTTCTCAACCCTGGTACCCATTATTTCAAAGTTTATTAATTGAGAAACCACTATACTTTCGACCTAACAAAACATTACTTCTTTCACCTTTCAGACAGAGCCATCCCTTACACAGAACGATTTCCCTGGTGGCCGGGAAATTATCCGGAGGGCTTTTCGTCACCAACATGTGACACCCATAGCAATACCAGTGATGCTGGCCTCAATTACAGAAGGCACACTTCGCCAATACAGTGCATGTTACCGCAAATATTGGTCTTACTGTAAATCGGAAAACTTAAACTTTTTTGATTACACGTTGAACAATTATTTAAAATTTTTGGTTCAGGAAATTAATAGAGGCAGTTCATATTCAACAATAAACACCTATAGATCGGCTCTTAATCTCGTCTTTTCGATAAGCAATAAAGATGAGCAGATAATTAAGCGGTTTGTAAAAGGCGCCTACAACATTAAACCACCCCAACCCAAATATATTCATCTACTTGGAATATAGAACCGGTACTTAAATACCTAGAGGCTCTACATCCCTTAAATAGCCTCTCTCTTGAAAAGCTAACTATAAAAACAGTTACACTTATGGCGCTAACAACGGCTCATAGAGTCCAAACTTTAACTAAAATCGCTATAAATAACATAACCCGAACAACTGAAAAGATTGAGATTAAGATCCCTGATAAAATTAAAACGTCTGGGCCTCACAAAAACCAACCAATTCTCGTTTTTCCCTACTTTAACGCTAAGCCAGAGTTGTGTGTTGCATCTACCATAGAACATTATTTAAAAATAACGTCCACTATTAGGTCAAAATTTACTCAGCTCATTCTTACTCACAAACGCCCGCACCATCCAGCCTCTTCACAAACGATTAGCAGATGGGTAAAAGTGGCCCTAAAAATAGCGGAATAAACGTAAAAACTTTTTCTGGTCACAGCGTCAGACACGCTGCAACCTCAGCTCCACTTAGATCCGGAGTTAATATCAACACCATAAAAAATACAGCTGGATGGAGCGAAGGCTCTGAAGTATTCTTAAAATTTTACAACAGGCCTATTGGCCAACCAAATGATATATTTGCTTCAGCTATATTAAATTTAGGCTTAGGAAGTAGTGAAGTACCTAACTATAATTAGTTCTATCTAACTATTATTTTTACTATTATTTTTTCTTTGTTGTTCGCTCGTTTTGAATTATATTGTTAGTGTAATATTCTATCTAGATTAACTTGCTAGGTACTATACACGCTTATTTGTTAACACGTTTCTAAAATTAAATAAGTTATTATATTATGTTATATTGATGTTATAGTAAATTACCAAAATCACCTGAATAGGCTTTAAACATCTACGTAGTGATCATATCGGAAGACAAGCTCGGAAAATTACGATTAATCTTCATACAGGTAAGTAGGTATT